>SNQJ01S0017458.1:235050-245112 GCA_010110895.2 Picea sitchensis
TTCCCTCTTTCCATTTTTATTTAAAACTCAATTTGGGAGGTGTAGAAAATTAACTTTTTCCTCTTTTCCTTTTTAATTAATAAATTTTTAATTAGGATATGTGACAAAACAATTATTTCCCCTTTTTCCCCCTTTTTATTTTTTTATCCCCCAAAATATTTTTATAAATTAATTGAATTGCTTACCCCTTTCTCGTCACATGATTAATGATGATTATCATTATTATTTATTTATTTTTACTTTTATCACAAGTATCACTTAAACCTAGACTTTAATTTCCTAGGCTGGGCGACATTTTATTCGGGAAATTGTTTTAAATCTTTCTCATCACATTATTCGTTCTAAGGCTATATAGTTTTATTCAATTATTATTTAACAACGCGACATGCCCTTCAGGATGCACTAGGTGCTCCAAGGGTGCAACTCGCCTCATTCTGTTTCCCTTGTGTGATGTGCCCTTCAAGATGCACTATGTGCTCCAAGGGTGTCATTTGCCTCTATCCATTTTTCTTGCACGACGTGCCCTTCAGGATGCACTCCGTGCTAAAAGGGTTCCACTCGCCTCTTGACTGACTTGGTAGACATCAAAAACCCCTGGAGTCAACACTCCACTAGGTGATCTTATTGGAGACTAAGGGCCTATAAGGAATAACGCCCCTGTCTTATTGCGTGCCTCTTAGAATCATCGTGAGTGACTATTGCAGTCAACCCTCATGGCATCGTGGGTCTTCTTGAACTAGGTAATCGTTAACCTACAGTTCAATCCATGGCGGGAGTGCTAGTAGGCTATGGCAGGGTTGTTTTCCACACCTCTCCCTCAAAGTCTATGGTTATCGTTCGTGACCCCTCTACTCCACATGTGAGTCTGGTCGGCAAGCTATCATTAGCCTGCATCATCAATGAATCATGTCAGAATAAAATTCATAATCATAACATCTAATCAGATGCACATAGGTCATATATACAACAATCAAACCCCAATTGTCCACTCCATGACTTGGTCCGGATTCCAAGGGGTTTGATCGATGCCTTTTCATCCTCGAGGTCCAAAATCCTGCACACTCTGGAACACCGAGTCAATAGCAACTGTCTATGTCAATACTGCAAAATAACATGTCATCAATCCATAACGCCTCATAATCATAATAAAATACCCAATTGTATAATAATCTGGATCACTTTCAAGCAAGTGTCCTCAAAGAATAAGTTTGATCAGTGCGTGCAAGAGCGGGATGTTACATACACCCCCTCTTGGTCTAAACTTCGTCCTGAAGTTTCACAGTATATAAGTGCCAAAATAATGTGCATCACAAAATCATAAGTCTATCTATCAAACAAAAATGGAAACTGCTAGCGCATATCATATGTGTCCTCCCAGGTCACCGAGTGCGGGCTATAGTTGTCCCACTGGACCTTCACCTGATCTATTGTTTGATGTCGTAGCTGTCATATGTGATGATCCAATATGCAGATTGGCTCAGCCATGAGTGCCCCCTCACTTGATAACTGCAAGGAACTCATGTCAATAACATGTGTAGGATCACTAATATAATGTCTCAAAATAGATACGTGAAAAACATTGTGCATACGCCTCAAAGAATCAGGCAACGCTAGTCGATAGGCCATGGGCCCCTTCCTCTCCACAATCTTGAAAGGTCCCATGAACCTAGGAGAGAGTTTATCTCCCTTTCCAAACTTTATCGAACTCTTATGCGGTTTTACCTGCAAGAGGACTCGATCACCAACTTTGTAACTACAGTCGACATGGTGCGCATAGACATAAATCTTTTGTTGATCCTAAGATTATTTAATCCTTTGTATTATTGTTTTCATTTTCTCTTCTATTTCTTGGATCACTTCTGGTCCCACCAGGACCCTATCCTCAAGACGATCCCAACTCAAAGGCATCCGACACGGTCGCATGTAAAGAAATTTGAAAGGCACAATCTTAATGGTGCTTTGGTAACTGTTGTTATAAGAGAATTCCACCAGTGGCAAGAATTCTTCCCAGCGCTTTTGTTGGTCCATCACGTACATGTGTAACATGTACTCCAAAGTTTGGTTCATTTGTTCAGTCTACCCATCAGTTTCCAGGTGATACGCAATACTAAAGTTAAGTTGGGTTTCGAAGGCCTCTTGGAAACTAGTCCAAAATCATCTAGTAAACACCGATCCTCGATCAGATATAGTCCTCTTAGGCATGCCATGCAGACTCAGAATCTCACTAATGAAAACTCTAGCTATGTCAGGTGCCTGATACGTCGTACGCACAGGGATAAAATGAGCACTCTTCGTCAGAGTGTCGACTACTACGAAAATCGAGTCATGTCTCCTTGCCATCAGTGGCAATCCAACTATAAAATCCATCAAAATGACCTCCCATTTCAAGTCTGGAATAGTGTGTGGCTGTAGTAATATTTTTGGATGTCTATGTTCAGCCTTTACCTGCTGGCATTCTAGACATCTGGCCACATAGTTGACTATGTCTGCCTTCATTCATTTCCAAAAGAATAAGGGTTTAAGGTCCGCCCTCATCTTCGTGACTCCTGGGTGGGCCATGTACACTGTTCTGTGAGCCTCGTTTAGGATCAAAATCCTCAAATCGTCATTCGGTGATACATAAATCCAATTTTTAAACCTCAATAATCCATCGTCGTCAAACGTAAATCCTTCAAATCTTGGTACCATCATTTTGTTTTGTGCGATAAAATCCTCGACCTCTTTGTACCAATCATCGTCGTGCTGTAAAGTTAGAATATTTTCACGTAGATTCATCTGAAGAGGCAACACCAAAAAGATGTGTGGTCTTCGACTCAATGCATCTGCCACTCGGTTCACTTTTCCTTTTATGTAAGTAATCTCAAAGTCGTAATCACTAAGCAATTTTGACCAACGTAGTTGTCGCGCGTTCAGGTCACTTTCCGTAAAGATGTTTTGTAGTCCACAGTGGTCCATCTTTAGTTCAAATTTTTTTCCAACAAGGTAGTGTCTCCAAACCTTCAAGGAATATACAATGGCTAACAACTCCAAATTGTGCATCGCATAGTTCTCCTCATGCCTTCTTAGTTTCCTCGAGATGTAAGTGATCACTCAACCATATTGCATCAAGACTCCGCCTAATACTTCCTTGGATGCGTCAGTGCATACCAAGAAGTCCATGTCCATGTTAGGGACCTTTCGTATCAGTGCCATTATCAACAGCTCTTTGAGCCTCCAAAAGATTTCAAGCATTTCTCAGTCCAAACAAACTTCTTTTTCTTCTTTTGCAACTCCGTGATCGGATTTTCTATCTTCGAAAATACCTCGATGAACCATCAATAGTATCCTGCTAAACCCATGAAGCTACACACTTCCAAGACATCATCGGCGTAGGCCATTCCATAATAGCCTTGACCTTTGCTGGATCCATGCCGATACCTTCGCTGGAGATGACATGCCCTAAGTAGTGAATCTTCGATTGATAAAACGATCATTTGGACAACTTCCCAAACAATTTATGCTCTCACAGACACTGTAGTACCAAGTGAAAGTTATCTCCATGCTCCTCCATCATCCGAGAGTAAATGAAAATGTCATCAATGAATACTTGGACAAACTTGTCCAAGTACTCGTGGAACACCCTGTTCTTCAAACTCATAAATACCCCTGGGACGTTTTTTAGTCCAAACGTCAAAAAAATAAACTCGTAGTGCCCAAACCTTGTATTCAAGGTGGTCTTAGGGACATCATCCTCCTTGATATGTAACTGGTGATACCCTGATCGCAAATCGATCTTTGAGAACATTGTCGCACCCTTCAATTGATCCAACAGATCATCAATCCTCGGAAATAGATACTGATTCTTGATCGTTTTCTTGTTCAATTGACGATAGTCAATGCAAATCCTCCACGACCCATCCTTCTTTCGTATGAAAATAACAGATTCACCCCATGGTGACACACTTGGACGTATAAGTCCCAGCTCCAACAACTCCTTCAATTGCATTCTCAACTCTTGTAACTATGGGGTCAACATCCTATAAGGCGTTCTTGCTATTGGTTCAGTCCATGGTTTTAGGTCTATGGTAAACTCCAATTCCCTCTCCAGTGGCATCCCAGGTAACTCCTCTGGAAATAAATTTGCAAACTCTCTCACCACCGGAAGGTGTTCTATACCTTCCGCTACTCCCTTCTCGTTTAATGCAAGGATCACATAAAGCTTATATCCCTTGCGCATGCTCTTTCGTAGCTGCAAGGAAGAGATGAACCTCAGGGAAACTCCCTGGTTCCTTCCTACAAACATGCATCTTTGTCCCTCATCATCAACCAAGCTCAACCATTTCATCTTACAGTTGAGTATCGCCTCATGCGATTCCAACCAGTCCATACCAATCACGACGTCATAAGATCCTAAGATCGTGACGTACAGGTTGGACCTGGTGACAAAATATCCTACGTTAAGGGTACAACCCGTAACCTTTCCTCCAACCTTCTGTTTGGATCCTAAAGCCATATCTATGAAGCTAAAATCATCCTGTTTAACTACCTTTACCTTAATCCTTTTTAGTGTTGCACCAGAAATGAAACTCTCAGTATCACCGAGATTTATCAAAATACTAAGGGTCTGGTCAGCGACAATACCTGATGTCTCGAGCACAGTCGACTGGTGCTCTGCCTGGTGGTTATTCACCACTGCATGAATCTGATGGGCCTTGCCCAAATCTCCCACGGTAGTGGGTCCGACTGATCCAGATGCTCTAGTCCTCTCCACTAGGCAGTCACGCTAGTAGTGTGGCTCCCCACATGTCCAACACCCCTTCTTTAGTCTAGTACTCTTGGTACCTGAAGTAGAAGATGACATCCCACTGGCTTGGAATCCTGGTCTATTTTGTTGAACAGTCCTAAACGGTTGCTGCTGCGGTCAACATTGTTGTTGATGTTGTGGTCCTCGATAAGGTGTTTACTATTGAGGCACTGGTCGCCGAGGTGTAGTGAAAGTGGATCCTCTATGGAAGCCATGATATCATGGCATCTGTCTAGCTGGTCTCTGATGCTGTAGCACACCAGATGACACCTGCCCTACTGGTCTCACTGGAGTCCTGCTCTGACCCCTGCTAACAAGCTCCTCCTCTACCATGAGGGCCTTCTGGACGACATCATGCAAGGTTTGAGGCATCATAATCCTAACCTTTACATGTATGCTTCCATTAAGTATGAACCTGAACCTGTTGACCTTAAGTTTCTCAGTATTAAGATGCAGAATATACCGAAGCAACTCCATAAAATGGGCCTCGTACTCAGGCACCGTACGACCACCCTGTCGTAAGGCATTGAACTCGTTGAGCTGACGCTCAATGAATTCCTCTGATAGGTACCTCTCTCGGAACCATTCCTTGAACAATTCCCATGACACGCCTTCGACGACCATATTCAGTTGTGGCAGGAGTGTCTTCCACCATAGAAGAGTGCTCCCCTTCAGTTGAAAGACTGTCGTGCGGACCTTCATGTTGGAGGTATAGTCGCGAAGTGTAAAGAACATTTCCATATTCTCCAACCATGCCTCAGCGACTACATCATTCGGGGCACAGAAGAACTAGGGAAATTTGACCTTCTCGAGTTTGTGGTGAATGATACTAGTACCAACTAGAGTGCGCAGTGGACCCTCAGGGGGTTCCAACACCCTGGCCTCCTCTCTGTCCAAATGGATGATCAGGGCCTCATACATGTGCTGAAAAGTCTCACTAGCCAAACCACATCACCCACCGCTATCTGCTCCTACCCAACAACATGTTCATCTCCTTGAGGGTTAGATCCCTCAGGCGTGGATGCTACTGGAGGCATCGCGCCTCCTCCCCTAGCACCATGTCATCTACCTCCACAACATCGTCTAACCATGATTACCTGTATGAATACAAGTCAACTTAATTAGCAACATTAGAATCAAATATCATATCGACGAAAGCTGTAGTGTTCCCAAGTCATGGGTTGAACCGACTCTGATACCATATGTAACGAACCCATTGTTACGAATACAAGAAAAGAAAAAGGTGCAATTTTTCTTTTTTTTTAAAGGGACGACAACAATGATTACAACTAAACACCACATCTGACAGTGGGCACCATGCCCGCTGAACAGGCAACAGACAACTACAACTCCATGCACTGGCAGAAGAGCAACTGGGCGAAACATGCATAAAACAACAAGGAGGAACAACTACTCACCCAATGCAAACACAACCATGCCTACAATATAATGGACAACATCCCCCTCCCGACACAATGGCCTTGACGAAAAATGACTAGAACCTCAAGGAACATGAACCCAACGCATGAAGGCATTACAACCTAAGTGCTAACAACAACTTACAATAATCAACAACACTCACACGGGAAGCACAAACTCCGACCATGATATCATTTGCCTCTGTCCAATAGGGCACGCCATGATCCCCTCATCAGGAATCATTTCATCCCCAGATGAGAGGTGCGACAATAACCTTGGCACAAACATATTCTATTTGGACTATAGACTCAATACCAACCCACGCGCTAGGAGACCGAAATAGCTCACATAAGACTACACCCACCCCCCAAGCAACGGGTCGGCAAGACGCGATATGATGTCAACAAGAGAGCACAAGCCATTACATGTCTTCGCTAACCACCCAAACCATTAATCAAGTCTAAATTAGTCAATAATTACCATTCTAAATTAACATAACTTACACTCTAAATTAGCATGTCTAAATTACAATTTAGTCAATACACGCCAATCTAATTTAACATTAATTACAATCTAAAATGGCAATTCTAAATTAATCACTAAATACAATCTAACTTAGCAATTAACCTCATGAACAACATTAACAATATCAAAGTACAATCTTCAATTATCACACTTGTTAACGATATTAATTTACAAATTAGTCATTAATGTACCCTCTAATTTAACCTTAAATGCAAATCAAATGGAGCAAGTCTAATTTATAATTTGGTCATCAATGTACCATCTAATTTAACACTAAATGCAAATCAAACTAAGCAAGTCTAAATTAAGTCAATACTAACACTATAAACATTAATTACATTCTAATTTAACAAGTATGGTTTAATTAATGTTAAAACTAATGGACAAGTCTGGTCAAATTAAATTTAAAGGCTGTCTATACAAATGAAGAGGCGATCTACAAAAATGCTAATAAATTGTTGTATAAAGTAAATATAAATTACCATTTCTATAAAGCTATTGTGTAAATTATACATGGACTGTCAAATTAAAATAGGATTTTGTGTAGATTGACAAGTCACCTAGCAATCTAATAAAATATGACCAGAATTATAATGCGTTGTAATCAAGTATACAATGGTTGTCGAAAACAGAATGCTATCTCATGATCGTAACTTGAAGGGGCGCTGACACCAAATTTCACTGATCTACCAATTGTCTTTAAAGGAATTAAAGTTTAAAAGAAATTAGTTGTAAAAGGGTATAAATGGCTGTCCAAAATCATCAGTAAGATAGGTGGGGAAGATGGGAATTAAAACATGGTATCTCTAGGTTAGGTAAGATACATTGTTGTCATTTAAACACTTTAAAGGCAGAATTAAACTCTGATACAACATAAATAGTGTAAGCATATAAAGGCTAGGTTATACATCCGAGTGTGAAATACAATAAGTATCGCATGAAAAATGCAACGCAAGGTTTGAATACAATACGTAGAATATAAGTGTGGATATAGATCACAAAAGATGCATAGAGTAAACATTTACAAGGGAAGTTAAGGATTGGTGAATGATTAGTCATTGGTACTAAAAATATGATAGTTGATTAGTGATAAGACTGTAGGACTCCACCGTTGCACAGTTAAACATAAGCGTTGCCAATACACAGTCCAGGGATGCAATAAATCCACCAACCAGATACCTGTCAAACTCAACCCCCTCACTTCACTGTCAACCAAAATTTGGGGATACTATTGTACAAATATTCTCTGTCCATTCGGTCAAGGGGGGGTTCGCTACCATGGGTATCATAACGCTGAACAAATAAGCTGACCCAAAATTTAATCGTGGGAATAAATCACTACTCTTATACTATGAATGAAATTTTGATAGATGAAGGTTGTGGATGAAGTCAAGCTGCCATAGGAAAAAAAAGATAGAAATTGTTGAATATACATGGCTATCCATACTAAAAAATGTTGTCGCTAAATGCCAGAAATTTGGTTGCTAGACCCTTAACCACCACAAAATTTATTAAAAACGCAGTCCAGTGAGAGTAACATGCAGGGTAAATTCGCCTTCTACTTAAAGACTTGCAGAGAAATTTAATTACAGTCAAAAACAGGTTCTGTAGTAACCTAGAGATGGGTAAAAATGCCCCAAAAAGAACGAATTCAAAGATGGGATAAGCGAATGAAGGCATTGCTTAAGCAATGGTAAAAACAACAAGAAAACTACAAGTCTGACTGTCATCTACAATATACAATTGGGAAAGCATTAAAACTACGATTATACATAACTGTCAACCGCCAACACATCAAGGTGATAGCCAGAAAAGGGTTGTCGAACAAGAGGACATAACACCGACTCAAATCATATTCTACTATTAAAGTGCAGACGTATATAAAAAAACATGCAGAGAAAAATGCCATCAAAACAAACACAGAGTTAAGTTGCGGGGAAGGTATTACAATGCAGAGTTAAGTTGCAGGGAAGGTATTACAATGTAAAGTTAAGTTGTCCAGTAATATATAAAAATGCAGAGTTAATTGCATGGTGAGGGTGTTGAAATGCAGAAAATACCCAACACGGTTTCAGGTTGTCAAGAACGATTAAGACATAGAGGTGATATAACATGCAGAGACCGAGATAAGGCGGAGATCAATGTAGATATGAGAAGGGGAAAACATCACGGGAAAACACATCCTTCGCTCCTCATCCACTCACAAAAAAGCAGGGCATTTGAATCTATAGGTTGATGTGCATCGAAGTGACAACCGTCGATTCGTCTCATGGCTGACTGCTCAGTTGTGGACTGAAGAGATAGGGATGAGGATGAAAAGCGCAAAACTTCACAAAAATCAACAAACCAAAGGGCATTCTTAACATGCAGGGATTGAAGGTCGAGGCAATCAAGTCAACAACGGGCTTAAGGCTTATGGGGAAAATTAAGTTCTCGGTTAAAATGCTAAGTCCACAATTTCATTACCCAATAAAAGTACAAAAATAAAAAAGTAAAGTATATTAATAATCTACCATGAAAAACTAAATGAAGTGTACCATAGCCCGAATCGCCCTCTTTGAGTCATTGTCCCATGTGCTCTGTGCTGCTTCCGCTTGCCAACCAATGAGACTTCACCGATACCTCCCATCCAATGCTAGGGGTACTCGTCTTCCCCCTTAGCCCCCCGTGCCACAAAGGGGCCACGCACACTAAACCATAGAATCAACTAGCTCCCAACTCACCTCATAAGGCTGAGCTACCACTCATCACCGAGCTGGATATCCTAACTCCCACAAGATAAGTCATTCAAGTTTAAAATTATGCAGCGTAACGTTACACATAACAGAAGAGATACATCATCCTTCTCCTCCCTCCTTTATATAGATTTTCTAAGTCCTTTACTTTCCCAAATTCCCATTAAATTTATTTTTCAACAATTTAATTCATAAAAATTCTCCCCATACATGTGTCACCCATCCCCTTCATTGCACCATAAATTAATTTTATTAATTAATTAATTACTCCTATTTCCCTCACCCACCTAAAAGCATTCCTAGAATCACTCCTAGGTGTCCCCATATTCCCTTACACGTTTTAATGACTTACCCCCTTACTAATTTACTAGTTGAGTTTAATTTAGAAAGTTCTTAAATGTTAGATACCTTACTAAGTTAGTCTTTCTGCTTTTTCCTCATGTTTCCGCTTTCTTTTTATGTTTCCCACTTTTTCCTAGTTTCCTAATTCTTTTAAATTTCCATCTTTCCCTCTTTATTTAAAACTCAAATTGGCAGGTGTAGAAAATTAACTTTTTCCCCTTTTCCTTTTTAATTAATAAATTTTTAATTAATATATGT
>SNQJ01S0017458.1:256024-292000 GCA_010110895.2 Picea sitchensis
CTCGGGACCTCGCAAGAAAAGGTTCAAGAGTTTGGCCATGGGAGTCGCGAGGTTGCGAGAGGGCGATATCCCGACAGCTGGAGGATAGTGTGGGTCATTGCAGAGTCGACGAGTGGAGTACAGGTGGCATCAAATCGGAGTCTCGGTGCCTCGTGTATCGTGAGTGAAAGGGCTGAAAATTTGGCGTCATAAGTCACGAGGACGCGAGGAGCGAGGAAAAAGGATAACCGTTAGATCTGAGTCACGGGAGGACCGTTGGATTAGATCGTGAAGTCGCATGTCGGGAGTTCGTGAGTTGAAGCTCCAAATTTACACAACGGAAGTTGCGAGGTGGTGAGACGCGATAACCCGGCGACTACGTCAGGAGTTTGGGCCACAGGAAGTAGTGGAGGACAGGTGGCGCAGGTTGTTGGAGGTTTACAAGTGAGATAGTGGATCTTGGCATCTCGTGTATCGGAAGTTGAAGGACCAAGAAATTGAGCTCGCGAGTGGCGAGGTCACGAGGGGCGAAATCGAGAGTTCGGCACCTTGGGACTCGGGAGTTGGAGAACCGAGTGTTTGGGTGTCACGAGCAGTGAAGTTGCGATAGCTGAAGTCTCGACAAGGAGTGAGATAAAGTCAACATTGACCATATGTCGGGTCTTGTGGATTTATAACCCAAAGGACTGACTGTGAACCCATGAAGTAGCGAGTTCCGATTCCCCGAGAAGAGAAGGAAGGGGGATTGTTCGAAGAGAGCTGTGGGCATAAAATTCCCGATAGGGAATTAGCAGAAGAAGGTCCTGTGAGAGCGGACGTGCCTGGGTGGTGCGCCCCTGCGTCACTTAGACATTCAAATATTATATGTGTATTTTTATATTAGTGTTTTTCTTATTGGTCGACTAGGCCCTTTAATGGCTAGCTAGATTCTTTAATTTTAATTGTACACTTTGTCTCCTATATATACCAAGGAAACCTAGTTTTAGAGATAATATCATCTTGTGAATTTGTTATCTCATAAAAGAAGGTTCCCCCTTCTAAGGGTCTTCTTATTCATTATTTTCTCTCATTATCGAGGCATGGAGTTATTTCTCTTTCTAGTTTTATTCTATTTGGGCATTTGTTGAATAACATTTGGTATAAAAATGTACAATCCTTTGGTTCCACTCATTAAAATAAGAAATATGATATCACTCCCCATGTGGCATCTTCTGGTTACATATATTTCCACTAGATCAATACTTCTTTTATCGTGCGCTAACACAATTGGTGTTCTCTAGTATCTAATACTGCTTCTGGATAGAGAAAAATGAAATCTTGTTCATCAAGTTCCAGTAGGTTGGTATGAACTTTTCAATTTGATCCCACATCCTTCTTCAAAAAAGACACATGAAATACTAGATGAATCTTGGAGTGGGCCTGGAGATCCAACTTGTAGGTGACCTGACCAATGCATTATATGATATGATAGGAACCATAAAACTTGGGATCTAACTTTTGGGTAACTTTATCTTTGAGTTATGTATGTTTATAATTCTACAGGTGAAGAAACACTTGATCCCCTTTGTCAAAATAAAATTCAGGTATATGGTTATCACCTTGTTGTTTAATTCATTTTTTCACCATAACCAATTTATGATTGAGAATATGGACAATGGATTCTTTGGTGTGAAGTGTTCTATCTAATACATGAATCTTGGAGGTTCCTGGTACATAGGATGACAAACATATGAGGTTTTATCCATACACAACTTCATATGGTGTCATTTTGGTAGCTCTGTGATACATGGTGTTCTACTACCATTCAAAAAGGGGAATCAATTGTACCCATTGGTGTGGATTTTCAAAAGAAAATCATCTCAATTAAGTTTCTAAGAACTTGTTGACCACTTCTATTTGACCATCTATTTGAAGATGATATGTAGTTCTCATATCCAACTATGCACCTTGAACTTTAAATAGCTCGTGCCAAAATTGATTGGTAAATGTGGGGTCCCGATCTGAGATGATGGAAGTGGGCATACCATGTATCTTAAAGATATAATCCATGAAGGTATGTGCCATTAAGGAAGGATTGGAAGAATGAGTTAGGGAATAAAACTGAGAAACTTTTGAAAAACGACCAACAACCACCATGATGCCTAATTTGTTTCCTAATTTTGGGAGTCCCACAATAAAATCCATTGAAATTTCTATCCAAATCTATGTTGGGATTGGTAGTGATTTCAATGCCCCTAGTATCTTTCACTCTCTCTCCCTTGTTTCTTTGGAAAGCATCACATGATGCTACAAAATATTGGATACATGATTTCATGTCGTCCCAGAAGAATGAAATCTTATTTCTTTCATAGGTTTTATGAAATCTAGAGTGACCTGCTATCACTGATGAATTTACATCCTCTAAGACATGTTGTTTTAGAGACAATTTTTTTTCCAAAACAATGTTCCCTTTATAGCACAATGTATCTTGCTTCCATGTATAAATTTTAATTTGGTTGGGATCTACCTGAATCCATTGGATGAGTTGAATTACATTATTGTTTTTTGGTTGTTCCCCAAGCCTCCTCGATCCATCCCAAAATTGGTGATGATAAGGAAAGGAGTGACCTATCCTCCTCGAATTGTCTAGATAAAAAATCAACCACAACATTCTCTTTACCCTTCTTATATATGGTCTCATAATCATACCCAAAATATTACATTTATCTATTGAAGACAATCATTGTTCAAGGAAGTAATTTAGAATGTGATGGTCGGTCTTGGGATATGAGTGCCAAGTCTCCACTACATGAAGGATAGACATCATTTCCTTCTCATATGCATATTTTCCCAAATTATGGTCACACAATTGTTTACTACTAAATGCCAAAGGGAATCCTTCTTGCATCAATACTACTCTGAGACCTCTACCTAAAGAATCACATTCTCAGACAAAATTCCTATTAACTTTAGGCATTTTTAATACTAGAGTAGTAAATATGGAATCCTTTAAAGAAACGAAGGCCTGTTTTGCTACCTCACTTCAAAGAAAGTCATTATTTTTTAGTGAAGTTAGGGGAGCTGGAATTTTCCATGAATTTTCACAAATTTATTGTAGTATCCTACAAGTCCTAAGAATCCACTCAATATATTCATTTTTGGGGGAATGGATCCAATCTTGCATCACTGCCACTTTCTTGGGATCAAATTATATTCCCTCCTTACATACAATGTGACCCAAATATTCAACCTTAAGATCCCCAAAACAAAATTTGGAGGGATTCACTAATAATTGGTTATCTCTCAAGGGTTGTAAGGACTTATGAACATGATCTACATGTGATTCACATTCTTTACTATAGATCAAGATATCCTTGAAGAATACTAGCACAAAATTGCATAAAAGGGGTTTGAAAATATTGTTTATGAGACTCTGGAATGTGGATGGATCATTACAAAGGCCGGAAGGAATCACTATAAACTCATAATCACATTCATGTTTTCTAAAGGTTGTCTTTGGGATGTCTTCCTATTTCATTCTAATTTGTTGGTATGTTGAATGTAGATAAAGCTTAGTGAAAAACATTTCTCCTTGAATTTCATCAAGGAGATCATCAATAACTAGGATGGGAAAGTTTCCCTCAATTGACAACTTATTGAGAGCCCGAAATTTAGGACACATGTGCCAAGTTCCTTCCTTATTTAACACCATGATTACTAGTGATGAGTAAGGGCTTGTACTAGAATGTATGACCATTACCTCCAATATCTCATGAATGATGTTTTCTATTTCATAATTTTATGAAAAATTGTGTCGATAAGGATGTACATTTGGTGGTTGAATTCCTAGAATCAAGGGAATTTCATGGTCATGATCTCCTTGAGAAACGGGTAAATCTTTTAATGTCTCAAATACCCGATGATTTTTTTCAAGGATGAACTATGATTTTGGGTAGATTTATTGTGTCGGGTTATCCATAACCTTTATGGAATTAAATTGGGAAATAATACCAGAGTTTCCATTCTTTAATAACTTCTGACTATTTCAGGAGAGCCTTCTTGAAACACTAGATCGATGTGTGCATGACTTTCTTTAGTGAAACTCATATTGATTTCTTTGAAATCCATGGTGAATGTTCCCAATGTGCATAACCATTCTTCACCCAATACTATATCAAATCCACCCATATCAATGGAAAATAGATGGATTTTGAGCCAATAGTCTCTCATCTAGAGTTTAAAATTTTCACACATTCCCCACATTTAATTATACCTCCATTAGTGATCATAATTTTAAATGTGTGCATCATGTGTACAAAACAATGGGTTTCTTCCTCCACTCTTTTATGATAGAAATTGTGCGTACTTCCACCATCAAATAGGACTATGATTTTTTGGTGCTTGATGTAACCCATGAGTTTCAATGTTTGTGGAGTCAAAATTCCTAATAATGCATGTAGGGAGACAAGTGGTTCTTAACAAGAGAATGGAGGTTCAGTATCCACCTTATTTGGAGTGTTGGTGTCTTCAACCTATAACTATAGTGTCTCTTTAGTACTTATATCATCAATAAAGGCTTGAGTGGTCATATCAATTTGGAAAAATTTATGTTCTTTACATCATTGACTTGGAGAATATTTTTATCACAATTATAGCAGAGTCCCCATCTTTGGAAATCTATCATTTCCACTAGAGATAACCTTTGTACTTTCAAGGGATGATTAGGAATTATTATTAGGTGTTGGAGATATTACACACTCACCTATAATTGTTTTCCTAGAATCATTTTCGTAAGTTTGATAGTCCAATGTTGGGAACACTTACTTAGATGAGAATATTCTCTCTAGAGAATATTCCCATACAAATAGGATATTCCTATTTAGTTCAGATTTAGTTACACTCAGTTAGACTAGTCAAAGTCATTCATGCATGGAAACGTTAATTTTATCAACAACAATTGCATATGTTTCTCTCACTTCCACACATGTGACTCAGTTAGACTAGTCGAAGTCATTCATGCATGGAAAAGTTCATTTTATCACCAATAGTTGCATATGTTTCTCTCACTTCCACACATGTGACTCAGTTAA
The DNA here is from genome assembly GCA_010110895.2 of Picea sitchensis. Classification (NCBI taxonomy): domain Eukaryota; kingdom Viridiplantae; phylum Streptophyta; class Pinopsida; order Pinales; family Pinaceae; genus Picea; species Picea sitchensis. The sequence continues at coordinate 261,073 of SNQJ01S0017458.1, forward strand.
CTAATGATTGCACGGATCAATTAACTAGGACTAGGTGTAAGTTCACTCCAGTGTCTACCAATAAGAATATATCTCTCTATATATCAGTACTATGGAAGATTAGTTACTCATTTGCCCTATATATATTGTAAATTATTCACCTTTTGTGTGTGGAATATGGCTAATAAAAATTCATTCTTTATTTTCTTCCATTTTTTGTCTCTTCTCTTCACACCATTGCATGTTGTGTATGCTTCATTGTTAGCTAGATATTCTGTGCAGGTATATCATAAAATTCACAATGTATCATAGACTACATTCCACTAGCAAGGATTTTCATCGACACTATTTTGTAGGTACCGAATATGGAACAAAGCAACAGGAAAGATAGAATCTATGTTTTATTTGTCGACAATAATTCTCACACCTAATAACTATTTGGAGAGGAAGCCAAAGATTCTAATTCTTCTCAAAAGTAGAGGATAATACCAAACAGACATGGAAATGGAAGTAGATCCTGATTCCACTAATGAGAAAAATGACTTTCTCAATAGAAAATATATGGCCATAGAATGTATTTGCATGTATGTTTCTCCTGAAATTTTCCATCAAGTAGATGATGAATCACAAGAATCAACTACAAATGAACTATGGATCATATTGGAGGTTCTATTTGGGAATACGGAATATTGCATTGAAATTTTTTGACAATATAGAACCAGTAGAAAATCCACTAGAAGATCAATCCTCTCAGTTTGAAGAGCCTTCTACATAGATATTTGCATGACTTTTTGTTCCATTCATTGAAGATGATGTCTACTCCATTTCAAATATGTTTTTTGAATCACATACATAAGATATCATCCATTCATATTAAGAACCTCATGCAAACACTTTTTCATGTGCCATTCATGCATCCCAAGAGCCACATGCATGCACCATGCATGCATCTCAAGAGCCAAAAAGGGGGCTACACACATTATATTCAATTCAGACATTTTCTGAGCATAATTTGTAGAAAAAAATTGGATATTTGAATTACTATCGGAAAATACCCAATTTCAAACAAACATCATCTGAAATAGAGTCTAGGAAGTGAAGTTATGAGCATTTTAAAATCAGCAATTTTTCAATAGTTTTCCTAAAATGGTCACAATTTACAAAGTTTCATCCAAACTTCACATTGTATGGTATTTGGATATTCTTATTTACAATAAGAGAAAGTGGATATATGTTCTCATCTAACTGGTGCATATACTTCATTATATCCATATAGACATGTACTTATTCAATAAAATGTTCACCGAGCATAAGCTTGCACATTTGCAAGGTCTCCTTAGAGTGAAGGACACAATTTCTTAGCAAATTCCTTTTTTTTATTATCTTTTTATGCATTTTACTTTGAGGCAGGTGAGGGGGGGTTTCCATGAGGTTTTCCCTCTTTCCTCTCTTTTTTCGTGTTTCATTCTTAGATTCATTGTACAATGGGTACCTAAAATGACCTCTGTTGCTAGGATCCATTCATCATGTACACCTTAGTAGTGTTCGGGTGGGGTGTTGGAGATATTACACACTCACCTTGAATTGTTTTCCTAAGTTTGATAGTTCAATATTGAGAATGCTACCTTAGATGAGAATATTCTCTCTAGAGAATATTCTCCTCAAAATAGGATGTTCCCCTTTATTTCAGAGTGAGTTACACTCATTCAGACTAGTCAAAGTCACTCATGCATGGAAACCTCAGTTTTATCACCAACAATCACATGCGTTTCTCTCACTTCCACACGTGTGACTAAGTTAATTGATGATTGCATGGATTGGTTAGCTAGGAATAGGTGGAAGTTCAATCTAGTGTCTGTCAGTGAGTGTCTAGATCTCTCTAATCCAGATTACTACTATGTTGCATTAGTTACTGATGTAGCCTATATATATTGTAAATTATTCACCTTTTGTGTGTGGAATACAGTTAATAGAAATTCATTCATTATGTCCTCCATTTTTTGTCTCTTCTCTTCACATCATTGCATGTTGTGTATGCTTCATTGTTAGCTAGATATTTTATGCAGGTATCTTAGAAAATCTACATTATGTAAGTACAATGAGGAGAATGAGTGCGAGGAATGAAGGTTTTTTTTTTTTTTGCATTGATCAGTATCTCTACTTCTAGATCCCTCTGAATCACTTTCAACCATGTAGTAGGATGTTGCATTCTAACTTGTGCTCGAATATCCTCCTGTTAATGAAACACTATTGATAGAATGAATAAATTAAGTTCTTTGTACAAATGGATAATTGTTCAAAGGATTCCATAAAGTCTGTGATTGTTTGAGGCTATTTGGCATAACTTGGTAAGCCACCCAAAACAATGAGTATCTATATTGGAACATACATGGATATATTTAATAAAATAACTCCAAAAGATGTATCCTAAACAATATTTTTTATTCCATTCCCACCATTTCCATCATTTCAGATCTTGATATAGGACCCCCACCCTAAGTTTTATCATGTCATCCATAATTCCCTACATGGAAAAGTAATGTTCCATGTAGGTGACCCATCCTGATGGGTCAAAACCATCAAAATTGTTCAGGTCTACCTTAGGAGAATGGTGCCAAATGTTATTACCCATTTCTCTATTGTTGTGTGGACATAAAGATGGTTGTGGGTGGCTAAGTACTCTTATTATCCCCCATTACTAGGGATAACTAGAGGAGATCATGACTCATGGAAACAATGAATATAGTGATTCTGATGATGATGACGATCATCATTCCCACCTATGGTATCCTATAATCCTCCCTCGGATGCCTCTTTTACTTTGGATCAGCAAATATCATCACATCAAGTCAACACAATCTTTAGGATATGGTAACCTAATGTCACCATGAGGTATATTAGTCCTTCTTCCATACAAAGTGTTGTGCTTAATGTATTAGGCATGTGAATGAGGATCATTTCTTGAAGTTGGATAAAGGATCATAAGCTCAAGAATTATGTGTGTTTCCTTTCTTCACCTTGGTGGAAAGCATTTGTACCCTAGTCTCATGTTGTCACCCCCAATGAAAAAGGGTACTATTGGGGGGTGATCACAAGGGTAATGTTCCATTTCCATGCCATACTTAACACTTACCATCCTAGAGCCTTTTGAAGTGTACTAAACTTAGGTAATGGGTCATGGTTCATTCTCTCATGAGAAGAGGGGATAAAGGCCCAGAGGTTGATTAAATTTGCTAGTAAAAAATAATAAAGAAAGAATTATGTTAAAGAAATAAAGAGGTAATGTAACATCCCCACTATAATCCTTAGTTTAATTAATTCTTATGTAGATATAATGTGATTCATGAGAATCGCTCCACCTTAGAACATGCTAATTGTCTAGTGTTGGTGTGCATTCAAGGAGGGGAGAGGCGTCAACCCTCTCATTTCATCCTCAAATTTTTAAATGTAATTAAAGCATTTGAATGTTGTCACGCTGGAAGATCCAATCCGTTCCTTCACACAGGCTATAGATGAGCTCTCCTTAAGTGGATGGCGGTAGGAAGGATCTAGATCCGATTCAGATTAGATTTCCACTCATTGTAATCTCCCTCAATAGATAGCCATTTTGAATGGTGATTAGACACTGTTGGGGTCCTATAATCATAGGTGATTTGATTCTTCAGCTATCTATTTGGTATTTCTCTCGTGATGAAGACATCTGGCTTGTTGGGCTCGATTGATTTCACTTCTCCCTCCATCCATTTTGCTCGATCCTTCATCACCCTGCTACACCCTTCATTCCTTCACCCTCCATTTATTCACCCCTCATCCAAATTTTGTCCATACATGAATAAACAAGCTTAGCATAAAAAACATTAGATTATTAATAAATGGTTAGTGGCATTTTTTAATACAAATTAGCATAATAAATTTAATTAGACTAGTAAAACTAGGTTAGGGTTGTTACTAATAAATTAATTAATAATTAATTAAAACCTAGGCTTGTAACTAATTAACAATAATTAATCAAATAATTAAACTAAAAAACAAAACCTAAAAAATAAAACAATATTAAAACATTTAAAATATATATAAAAATAAAAAATAAAAACGAATAAAAATTTTTATTAAACAACAAAACAAAATTATTAAACAACAAAACAAATTAAAATAAAAACAAAATGTAATAAAACAAAACTTAAAACAATAATATAATAAAATAAAATAAAAACAATATAAAACAAAAAACAAATAAAAATAAAAACAAAATGAAAACACGTAAAACTAAATAATTAATAAAAATTAAAACAAAATACAATAAAAACACGTAAAACTAAATAATAAATAAAAATTAAAACAAAATACAATAAAAACAAAAACAAATAATAAGTAAAAGAAATAAAACAAAAAACAAAAATGTGCACCTTACGCACTTATCCCAAAAATTAAAATCAACGACATACTTTTTTTCCGGACCCCCCCATCCATTCTAACTTTAACGAGGGGGGGTCCGGGAAAAGTGGTTTTGGCCTGGACACTTTTTGCCACTAGGTCTTATCATACCGCCCCCCTAATACCACTTATGACCCCAAGGGGGTCCGAGATACCACTTTCCCCCAAGTCAAAAATTGATTTTCACCAGTTTGACCACCTATCTTCCGAGAGAATGTTTGGGCAAATAAGAAGGAATTTTGAAAAACCAAGAGAGTTGTTTTTCTTCACAATGGGATAAATAAAAATACCTCTCTCAGGTTTGGCATAGGTATCACTAATTGGGAGAATCGAAGCCATCTCTGAGCACTATTTTTCAGTATTCCATTTTTCCTGATTTTGTCATGTTTTTGCGGTAGATGTTTTGGAGATATGGAGATGAATTTGGAAACACCTAAAGATGTTTTTTCTTAGGATAGACTCATCTACAATATTTTCTTTCAATTTTCTCACAACTGTCATATTTTGTGAGATGCGAGTGTCTGAGTTGACCCCTATTTTCAAGAGTCCAACCCTTTTTTCATGACAGACATTACAAAACTTTGAGGGATTTGTTTCTATTTTTGGCAAGATTGTTGAATTCGACCTCCTGATCTTGGGAGATAATATTTATATATATTGTTATAATTCAAATGTAATAAGGGTTGATCAGTTAGGACCTATTAGAAGACTTGAATTAATTTTGTAAAAACAACTCATAGAGCCTCCATGGATGAGATTTCCAGTAATATAGTGTGACCGTTGTAGGATTCTTGTGGCCAATCCCATTGGTGAAGTTTATTTTCTTTGTTAATTTGTTATTTTTGTTATCAAAATTGTTTTCTACATTTTGAATTTTTTTAAGGAGACAAAAGGACAAAATTGGTTTAAATGTACCCTCTGTCACTTGCTTGGAATAATTTCTGTGTTTTTCCACTGAAGATTAAACTCATAATTCTCAGTTGCTTTGTGTTTAATTGGATTTCTTAATCTGTTCCATCTTTCCCATGCATTAAATCTTGAATATCCAGTGTATTTTCCTACCTTGCCTTTCCATATTGGCCTATTATGACCTGATTTTGATCCATTCTGAGTTGTGACTCCATTTCCCAATGGTTTTTCCCTTGTTGTTCCAACCAAACAATTCAAAACAAATGAACAACCTTGTACTCTTATAACTAGCCTAAAATTCCTAGCAAATAAAGCTAAATCATACAGAGAGATCTTTTTCTGAGTCTTAGAGGGCTAGATCCTTGACTCCAAAGTGGTTTGATGTTACCTCTATGATTGCCTCCACAGCCTTGGGAAAATTACAAAGTTCTAACATAGTGGCGACCATACTAGGGATGTTCCTCAGAAAGCATATCAAGTTCCATATATATGATTACTGATGGTGGACAATGACCAGACACAAGAAGGCTGAATCATCCGTCTGGTGAGTCCAATCAACTCTAGATTAGTTGCAATTCAAAGACTCCACTGGAGGAAGAACCTGAAACATGACCAGACCATCTAAAAAGATCAAGTATTTAAGTTGGAAGTTTATATAAGATATGATAGGTTTTTTTTTTAATTATTTCTTCCCTTCTCATGATCCTGATCCAAATCATACTACCAAAATTTATGAAGAGCATGTTCAACCTAATGAGCCTCAAGAGGTTAAGCCTAGTGTTAGGATCCCTATACATACTTCTACACCTGTAAAAATCCAAGATAGATACAAACCTCTTGTCTTACCTCCCATACTCCATGATTTCCCTGCCAATTACTTCAAATATCTTCCCAAATTTGACAGAGAATATGGCTACATCACTCCTGAAAAACACATTCAATGTTTTGAAAATTATCTTGACCTTTTTGAGGTAGAAAAAAGTGATGTTAGTATTAGGAATTTTCTTTATCTTTGCAAAGTAGAGCTAAGAAATGGTATAAATATTTGCCAGCTGCAAGCATCAATGATGTCAATCAGTTTGTGAAAGTTTTCTTGCATCAATGGGTGATCAAGAGGAATCCCTTCCTCATTTTGGAAGAGTATGATCACTTGAAAAGACAACCAGGAGAAACAATGCAACAATTTTCATCTAGATTCAATCAAATCTACCATTCAATGCTAGTTGATATAAATCCTCCTCATGATTTAGCTCTCTTAAACTATCCAGATGCCTTTGATCCATAAATAGAATTTTAGTTGAGGGAAATAAACATCACAAAACTCAAATAAATGCAAGATAGTGTAATAAGTGTCGAAGCCCATTTGTTGATTAAAAGGTCAAAGTTGGAGGCAGAAGATAGAAAGAACAAAGAAAAGGAGCATCTGACATCCTTAAAGGTGAAGCTAGACATTCTGGCAAGTATAATAGAATAATTTTTTCATAGGATTATCATAAGAGAAAAACTTGATTTTCAAAGACACCATGTTCCGATAGTTGCAGAGCAAGAAATGGTCATTGTTCCCAGAACTTTTGGAGCTCACCCTTGGTATCATGGATTGAAAAATTATTATTTCATGTATTCAATTCACAACACAGTCAAAGATGAAACTCCAACTCAACTTGCAGAGGAACAACCAATTGATATGATGTGCATGTTTGATGACTTTTCTTACATGGATAATCTACCCAAGTATGATCAATATGATGATGATTATGTGGTTGAAATAGATGCTGACTGTTCAAAGAAATCAACAACATGTTGTTGGGAGGAAGAAACTCAGTTACAGATCAAATATGAAAATCAACCTTTGCACAACAATTATGACATCAATGAGGAAAATGTAGCAAATCTTAGAGTAAGTGAAAGATCTATGCCTTTATGTTTCTCTTTATTTCAAATTATGAGGTAAAATCATAAGCAAATTGTCAATAGTAGGGATCAATAATATTATGATGAATCAGTGGGGAGATTTCATTGATGACATAGAAGCTGTTCTTGATCCAAATTTACAGCCCCTGAGTTACATTGATCTTCAAAAAGAAGATGAACTCATGCATTATAACTCTATACCATTAACCTTCAATTCATTTCAGTTTTTGAAGAAATTTTTTAATCATGTCATGGATGATAAGAACACAAAAAATCAAGAATTTGTATTGGAACCAATAAAACAATCATCTCAGACCATGCAATATCCAATAGCTGATGTGTTGGATGACTTGTGTTGTCAAAGTCATGGTTCATTTTCCAGTTACGATCTTAAAAGAAGCTATGATCTAGGCATTATTAGGAAGTCTATTTCATGGTGTGTTTTAGCAGGAGTCTCATTTCAAAGTTCAATAGAAAATTTGTAGCTAAATTAGGAACTGTATATCAATGTAAAAATCATATGTGCCCTACCCAATTATGACCATAAATTTGTTGAAAGTCAAGAAATAGGTCGTGTCTTTCCTGATCCCATAGCAGACTACATGGAAGATTTTTTTAGCATAAAAGATCAATCATGTTTTCAGCAGTGGCCATTACACTTTGCAGTTTTGATTCTATGGAAAAAAGGTCAAGTTTTCCTTTTGATTGTGCTAACAAGTAGTTAAGCAGTCCACTTGTTTCAGAAGCTACTTGGCTGGCTTCATTGACATTTTGTGTTATTTGATTTAGCATGATTTTCAACAGTATAGGGTACGTAGCAGTGTGAAAATAAGCTCAACTCTTTGAGAATCCCTTTAAACAATTTTTTTTTTCAATCTCAATTTCAAATTTTAGTCTTCGGTTTGATTTGGTTTCAATCGAAAGATCAGAACATGTACAGGTTGTAGAATAAAGTTTTGGGATCAACCCAATGAATAAAGCACTGGTCTGCGTGTTCAGAGTTCAGTGGTTCTTGTCACCTCTTGAAAGAGCTGCCATCTCCAGGTGGAGCCTATGTTGGGGTCCTATAATCATAGGTGATTTGATTATTCAGCTATCTATTTGGAATTTCTCTCGTGATGAAGACATCTATCTTGTTGGGCTCAGTTGATTTCACTTCTCCCTCCATCCATTTCACCTGATCCTTCATCACCCTGTTGCACCCTTCATTCCTTCACCCTCCATTTCTTCACCCCTCCGCCAAATTTCGTCCCTACATGAATAAACAAGTTTAGGATAAAAGACATTGGGTTAATAATAAATGGTTAGTGGTATTTTTAATACTAATTAGCATAATAAAGTTAATTGTTAGATTAGTAAAAATAGGTTAGGGTAGTTAATAATAAATAAATTACTAATTAATTAAAACCTAGGCTTGTAACTAATTAACAATAATTAATCAAATAATTAAACTAAAAAACAAAACCTAAAAAAAAACAATATTAAAAAATTTAAAATATATATAAAAATAAAAAACAAAAACAAAATGTAATAAAACAAAACCTAAAACAATAATATAATAATAAAAAAATAAAAACAATATAAAACCAAAAAAAAAATAAAAAAATGAAAACACGTAAAACTAAATAATAAATTAAAATTAAAAGAAAATACAACAAAACAAAAAATAAATAAATAAAAACAAATAAAACAAAAAACAAATACTTGCACCTTGCGCACATATCCCAAAAATTAAAATCAACGACATGCTTTTTTCTGGACACCCCCATCCATTCTAACTTTAACGAGGGGGGGGGAGGGTTCTGGGAAAATTGGTTTTGGCATGGACACTTATCACCACCAGGTCTTACAGGACCCCCCCACTACCCCTAATACCACTTACCACCCCAAGGGGGTCTGGGATACCACTTTCCCCTCCAAAAACAACTTTCCCCCAAATCAAAAACTACTCTTCGCCAGTTTGACCACCTATATTCCAAGATAATTTCAGGGAAAACCAGAAAGAAATGTGAAAACCCGAGAGAGGTTTTTCTCCACAACAAGATGAATAACAATAAAATATCTTAGGTTTTTCACAGGTATCAGGAATTGGGAGAATCAAATCAATCTCTCAGCACTATTTTCCAGGATTCCATTTTTCCTGATTTTGTCATGTTTTTGCGGTAAATGTTTTGGAGAGATGGGGATGAATTTAGAAAACCCGAAAGAGATTTTTTCTCAGGAAGAGATCATATACAATAGCCTCTTTTAGTTTTCACACAAATGTCATATTTTGGGAGATACAAGTGTCTGATTTGACCCCTATTTTCAGCAGTCCAACCCTTTTTTCATGGTAGACAGTTCAAAACTTTGAGGGATTTGTTTCTATTTTTGGCCAGGTTGTCGAATTCGACCTACTCAGCCTAGGATATAATATTTCTATATATTCTTATAATTCAAATGTAATAAGGGTTGATCAGTTAGGACCTATTAGAATAATGAAATTAATTTTGTAAAAGAAGCTCACACAACCTCCATGGATGAGATTTCTAGTAATATAGTGTGACCATTGTAGGATTCTTGTGGCCAATCCAATTGGTGAAGTTTATTTTCCCTGTTAATTTGTTCTTTCTATTATTATTTTTTTTTTCTACATTCTGAATTATTTTAAGGAGACAAAAGGAAATAATTGGTTTAAATGTACCCTTTGTCACTTGCTTGGAATCATTTATGTGTTTTTCCACTGAAGATTAAACTCAGATTCTCAGTTTCTCTGTGTTTAATTGGATTTCTTAATCCATTCCATCTTTCCCATGCATTAAATCTTGAATATCCAGTGGATTTTCCTACCTTGCCCTGCCATATTAGCCTATTATGACCTGGTTTTGATCCATTCTGAGTTGTGATTCCATTGCCCAATGGCTTTTCCCTTGTTGTTCCAACCAAACAATTCAAAACAAACAAAAAAACCTGTACTCTTATAACTAACCTAAAATTACTAGCAAACAAAGCTAAATCATACAGAGATATCCCTCTCTGAGTCTTGGAGGGATAGATCCTTGACTCCAAAGTGGTTTGATGTTACCTCTGTGATTTCCTCCACGGCCTTGGGAAAATTATAGAGTGCTAATAGACACCACTAGTGTAGCTTGGAGGAAAATCTCGTCAAGCCCCTCTTGTATAAATCTTTGTATCATATGCCCAGTAGAGGTTGCTAAAGATTGATGGTAAATCATTGTAAGCCAATATGAGAGTTGAGATCTGAGACTTAGTTGCAGTATGAGCTCATACACCCTAATTAACATTCAGATTAATACAAAAGAAGCATTTTTTTCCTTCCTATAAGTTTTTGTGCACTTATGTGTCTCATGAATGCTATCTGTGTGTTATGTATGCATATGTTGTACATGTATGAGATAGGTTTAATCTGTAGGGATAGTGATATAATTTTGTATCTATGAGTTTGTTTAACTATTATGGGTTATTTAGGCTAAGTGCAAGGAGTGTGGGACAAAGTGTTGAATTTATGTGAGCCAACGTGAGGAGTGTGTTTCTGAACTCTTTCGAGTCAGAGAAGAATGTGCCAGGAGGGCACACCAGGATAATTTACATACTCAAAAGGGGAACCTCAAGGTTGTTGAACACCTTGGAAGAAAGTCTGCACAAGAGTAAGCATAGCACAGAGTTGTTGAACACTCTGTAGGAATCTACCAGGAGGGCATTGGGCAGGTGAAAGGAGTACACAAAACCAACATGTTCTAAAGTATTGGAGAAATTGAGGAAACCCCGGAGTTACTGAACACTATAAGGGAAAATAAGCTCTGCAAATGTGCATGGAGCAGATGTAGGAGTCGCTTTGGTGAACTTGAAGGAATCCAAGAAGTAGGAGTAAGACCTATGCAAGGAGTGCACTAGGCCAATGCTTGGATAAGTGTTGCGAGAAGTCATATAAAGGATCAACCAAGAACAAGGAGTACGCCAAAGGTAAAGCAAATTATCCTTACAATCTTAGGAGGAAAAACACTATTGAGACCTAGCAGTCGGGTTCATGGGAAGAATATTGAAGGCTGCAACCTTTGATACTTAGGTGATTTTCCCAATTTAGGGAGGAAGCCAAAGATAAAGTGGAGGAGCTACAACAGCCGACAGATCAACTGCCAGAGGATAAATCTGGACCATTAGACCAGAGTCTAGACATTGACAGGAGAATGGGGCATTGAAGTGTCGAAGTGCCAAATCCAAGTGGGTCCGTCCATCGTCAGAAGAAGACATGTGGCGAAAGATCAGAAATTATGGGAGATAAAGCTTCGGGAGATCTGCATGGAGCAGGAGAAAAATTGTTGAATTCAGGAACGACGATGGAATCTAGACCGTTGGATATGGAAGGGACACGTGGCAGAGATCCATGGACTTCAGAGGAAGAGTCCTTTAGAGGAAAGAGGATTTGGTAAAGCCAATACTTCCAAAGTCAAAGCATTGAGGGTCATCGATCTAAGGAAGTAATGGGGATCGTTGATCTTCGTGCCCATTTGTGTTCATCAGTTCAGAGTTTGAGGGAAAAGGAGTTGTGGTTATGAAAAAGGCTGAAGCATGAAGTCTGAAGCTCCTTTCGGGGTTTGGCCCCGGGTCACAGACCGAGGTCACATGGGAGAAGGGGCCTAGCATAAAGAGCTAGCACCCGTTGTTAAATTTATTCAAAGGGGCCAAGAAAGAGCAGTGGGGTTGATATAACTTGCACTCACGAGAAAGAGGAACCTTTGAAAATTAAAGTGGGTTCCTAGACTGGGAGGTCGTGCAACCCCNGGGGGGGGGGTCTGCGAGAACTGGTATCAGAGCCTGAATTTGTTTTCAAGTAGCGGAGAGTAGAGAGCCACATAATTTATTTATGTAGGCAAAGGAGACATTTTTGCTACATCAGGTAGAGTCAGATCTTGATTTCGCCTGTAGATAGCATGTGAAGGGAGGCAGAGTGTGATTCTCTGTAAACACTATTGCAAGGTGTGCAACAGATGGTATACAACTAGGTGGGCTGCAAGTGAAGGAAGATAGATGGTTACTAAAGGTCATAATCATGGCAGAGGAGGAGATTGACCGCAGAAGAGAAAAGCGATAATTGAGAAGGATCTTAGTGAAATCTGAGCAGAAATGGAGAAGCTAGCATTGAATATGCAACATGAGGAAAAGGTACGTTGGAGGTATGAATGGCCTCTGGAAAGGAAATATAGGTGGCCTGTTCGGAAGTTGTTGATGAGAAGGAAACAACAGGTGTTAAAAAGGTGGTCGACATGTGTTGAAAACCTCAGTGATGAGGGAAAGAGATCTAGTAGATACCTCGTAGATTGCTAGGTGGGAAATGAGAAGAGATCAATTGATCTCATAAAATGAAAGGAGGGAAGATGAGAAACCCAAATTTTCCAGGTGGGAAAGGGAGAAGATATGGGCTCAACCAAGATTTCATGTTAGCAAGGGGTGTTGACAGATGGAAAAGATGTGGAAGAAAGGCCACATCCATATGAAGATTCATGTGGAGATACAATCGATTTGAATGAATATGATGAGAATTTAAATACATTCTTCATAGAGGAGAAGGATCAAGGGAGTATTCTGATCATTGGGGAATTCATATATGTGAGCCAATTAGCCTAGCAGAGGCTAGTGCACAGGTTGCAGGTGCAGCTAAAACAAAAGGATGACAAGCTGAGGTTCTCATAGAGGAGAATGAGTAGATACTGAAGTCTACCCCAGCAGAAGAGGAGCATAGAGTTGAGTTGATCACTTAGTGGGAGACATATTTGAATATGTTGTAGGATTGGTTGGACAATCGAGAACCAAAAGATGGATTCTAGTAGATATCCAAGCCAAAGGAAACATGCCAACATGAGGAGCAGCTAGAGGAAGATAGAGTGGAACTAGTACAAGCGGAACTGGAAGAAGATAATCTGTCAGAAGGGATAGTTGAGCAGTAGCTCAGTGATGGGCCTGCAGAATCAGAGATTGTAGCAGAGTGGCCAGCTATTTCCATAGGAGATGAAGATAGCATGGGGGATTAGAATGATCTACCCTCTGATGTGTACAATGATGAGGAGTTGTAGCCGAGCAGACTTCATAAGGAAATCCAACCAGCATAGCAACTGGAAGGAGCCATAGAGAAGATAAGTGAGATGATGATAAAGTCAACAAAACAATCTGTCAGTAGGGAAAAGCTAGATAGAAGAGGACTTGCACGAGTAGTGGGGATGCAACAATAGAAGAAACAAAGTAGAGGAGCATGAGGACAACTCCAGGGGAAATTTTGGGATCTAGGAGGATTTCAACAGAGTTGGGAAGCTCATGAATTTTTCGTAGTAGTGGAGTATGATGCAGGAGCATCGCTCCACCTTAGCATGCGGCAACTATCTAGAATTGGTGTGCATTCAAGGAGGTGAGAGGCGCCAACCCTCTCATTTCATCCTCAAAATTTTAAACGTAATTAAAGAAATTGAATGTTGTTAGGCTGGAAGAGCCAAGTAGTGCCTTTGCACAGGCTATAGATGAGGTCTCCTTAAGTGGTTGATTGTAGGAAGGATCTAGATCTGATTCATAATAGATTTCCACTCATTGTAATATGCCTCAATATATAGGAATTTTGAATGGTGATTAGACACCACTAGTGTAGCTTTGATGGAAATATCATCGAGCCCCTCTTATATAAATATTTGTATCATATGCCCAATAGAGGTTGTTGAATATTGATGGTAAATAATTGTAATCCAAGAGGAGAGTCGAGAGTCGAGACTCAGTTGCAGTATGAGCTCATACATTGTAATTAACATTCAAATTAATACAAAAGAAGCATTTTTTTCCTGCCTATGAGTTTTTCTATGCTTATGTGTTTGATGAATGTTATCTATGTGTTATGTATGCATATGTTGTAGATGTACGGGATAGATTTCATTTTCAGGGATAGTGATATAATTCTCTATCTGTGAGTTTGTTAAACCATTCTAGGTTTTTTTAGACTAAGTGGAAGGAGTGCGTGACAGAGTGTTGAAATTTCGTGAGCCAACAGGAGGAGTGCGTGTCTGAACTCTTTCGATTCAGAGAAGAACGTGTCAGGAGGGTATACCAGGATAATTTACATATTAAAAAGGGGAACCTCAAGGTTGTTGAACACCTTGGAGGAAATTTTGCGCAGGAGTAAGCGTACAACAGAGTTGTTGAACACTATGTAGGACTCTTCTAGGAGGGCATTGAGTAGGTGCAAGGAGTACACAAAACCAACATGTTTTGAAGTGTTGGGGAAATTGAGAAAACCTTAGAGTTACTAAACACTTTGAGGGAAAATAATCTCTGCAAGTGTGCATGGAGTAGATGTAGGAGTCTCTTTGGTGAACTTGAGGGGATCTAGGAAGTAGGAGTAAGACTTGTGCAAGGAGTGCACCAGGCCAATGCTTAGATAAGTGTTGCGAGAAGTCATATGAAGGCTTAGCCAAGTGCAGGAGTACGCCAAAGGTAAAGAAATTTCTCCTTACAAGATTAGGAGAAAAATCACTACCGAGACCCAACAGTCAGGTTCGTGGGAAGAATATCGAAGGCCGCATTCCTTGATACTTAGGTGATCTTCCAAATTTTGGGAGGAAGCCAAATCTCAAGTGGAGGAGCTAAAACAACTGACAAATCAGTTGCAGGAGGATAGATCTGGACCTTTAGACCAGATTCCAGAAATTTATAGGAGAATGGGGCAGGGAAGTGCCGAAGTCTCGAAGCCAAGTGGGGTCATCTATCTTCAGGAGAATATAGGTGGCAAAAGATCAGAAGGTCCAGGAGATAAATCTCTAGGATATTTGGGTGGAGCAGGAGAAAAATCGTCGAAGTTGGGAAGGGAAAAGAATCTAGACCATTGGATATGGAAGGGACATGTGGCAGAGATCCATGGAATTTGAAGGAAGAGTCCTTTAGAGGAAAGAATAGTTCATAAGGCCAAGACTCTAGAAGTTGAAGTATTGAGGGTCATCGATCTAAGGAAGTAATGGGGACTGTTGATCCTTGCATCCATTTGTGTTTGTCAGTTCGGAGTTCAGGGAAAAAGGAGTTGCGGTTGTGAAAAATGACAAAGACAGAAGTCCAAAGCACCTTTCGAGGTTTAGCACCCATTCATAGCCCAAGGTCACATGGGAGAAGGGACCTAGCATAGAGAGCTAGTTCCCGTTGTTAAATTTCTTCAAAGGGGCCAAGAAAGAGCCACGGGGTTGATAGAACTTGCACTCAAGAGAAAGAAGGACCTATGAAAATTAAAGTGTGTTCCATCAGGGACTTGAAGAGTTGATTTGACTTAAGTGATTGAAATATCTTAGACCGGGAGGTTGCACAACCCCGATGAGAGAAAGGGGGTGGTTTTTAACATAATGTGTGGCTATGGCCAAAGTGATGTAGATGCAAAATGTATTTTTGAATTTTAATAATAAAATATGATGACAGCTGTTAAGGGGACATGGATAGAGATGGGGATTGAATTAATCAACAAGAGAGGGGAGGTTCTAGGAGAATGTCTAAGACAGGGGTACAAGGGGGAGATACCCATGTCTATTAATTCTACCCACATTCCTGAATTTTATTATGAGTATGTATTAAACTCTATTTTTTGATTTATTATCCCCAAATCCAATCAGTTTATGCATATAAGAGGGTGGGTTTGAGAAGTCACATCCCACGGTTATTGGGATCATGGAAGTTGAGTACAATCAACTTGGGGAAGTGTGCGAGTTAAGAAAGAAATCCAAAGGAAATAAATTTGTATGGGTTGTTACAATAGTTTTAGAGAATCAATGTTTTTGCATAAACAACAAGTAGAAAGAAGAAAAATGAGAGCTTGGAGTTGGAGCATCCATGGAGGGTGAATTATAGAGAATTTTGGATCATTCTTGGAGAATTTTGGAGATGACGACTGAAGATCCAAGTTGTTAGTTCTGAAGAGTGAACTCCTATGTGAGTTTCACTATAACAACAAGTGTTTCTTGTTGTTTTTTTTGTTGGTAATTTTCCTAGCAGTGAGATCCCTTGAGATCCCAACATAGATATTCCTGGTTACCTATGCCAGAGAGACCCTGATAAATGAATGGGATGATCAAGGGACTGAGACCAGTGAAGTGCTAGATTCCTTAGGTTGGGAAGGTCAATAGGAAGAGTGCTGGTATAAAATCAGGATAGTTCTAGGAGAATATCGGTGGGTTGTGGGTTCGCTAAGTTGTTAATGGACAATGAGAGACCACCCTCTTTTGTGGATTACTATCCTTGGCTTGGGGGTGAATTTCTATTGATATTTGGAACAACAAGTCTAGGGTTGGGTGGAACATCCATCCCAGGTAGTTGGTTGCACAATTGTTTATAATAGATAAGTGTTTTATCTTGTTTTTGTTTGTATTTGAGTTAAATTATGCATGAACTTTGTGTATTTGAGAATGATTTATATGTTGTTGTGATTAATTATTCAACTGCATTTCATTTTTATTTTAGCATGTTGTAGATGAAGGAATTAAATGGTTCAGACAATAGTTAAATATGTTTGCAATTTGTAGCTGTAAGCTACACGAAAATTAATTAGATAACAAAAAATTTAATTTATGAGTATTCTACATGTAATGTACCTCATTTGGGTTGGGGGATGTTACATCATGGTATCATAGATTATGGTTTGAACATAGGGCTTGTATGGGCTAAGAACCAAAGTGAATTGGTGAAATTTATTGTTGCAAACTTCGGTCTGAGCAAATTTGGGAAAGCAAATAGAGAAATTAGAGTGAAATCTCCAAATTCGTGGGAAAAGTTTGAGTTTAAAGGCATTAGAGTAGTTGAAGATATGATGTGGGGAATGAATCTGCAAGTTGTAGAGATGAATTTGACATGGAATGGTAGAATTTCATGTTTTAATAGTTGTTTTAGAGTGGCAGGAAGTTTGGTGAATCAATGATTGGGATTGTGTTTGATCTCATTTGATCTCGTGATCAATGGACCATATTAAATTTAGTAAATTTAAAAGCTTAAAAGGTTTCAGTTGTTTGGAAGGTTGAGAAGATCAACATCTAAGATTCATTTAGGTAGTTGGAAAGAGGAGACAAATCGATGATCTAGATCCCTTTTCAAAGGTTGGGAAGTTAGATCCGATCGACAGTCAAGATAATCTTGGTTGGGATATTGACAACCCATTTTAATCGAAGATTGGTTGAAAATTTTCTAATTTTTGGAGTTGGCCAAAGGAAATCGTCGATGGTCGATGACAAATGGTTGGGTTGGCCTGATTGGCAAAGTTTTCGGTCACCAACTAGAATCGTTGATGGTCGATGGTCGAGGGTTGACCAATTCATAAAGATGACGGTTTGTCCAAAATTAATCTTCGATGGTTGATGATCGATGATCATGAATCAATAGAGTTGGGAGGAATTTGATAGATCAACGAGTGCAATAACTTTGAATGAGAAATCAACAGTCCAAATTCATCGGGGTTTTGGTAAAAAAATCTAAGTGTTGGAGTTTTCCAAGAGAATTCACCAACGATCGATGGTCGGGTGTTGGTTGATTCAGAAAAGTGTTTAATCGAGCAAGAGAAAGCATCAACCACCGATGTTCGATGATTGAGCATAAACTGATTCGCTGAGGTGTTCGTTTCATCCAAGAGAAATGACCAATGGTTGATGGAGAAAAGAGGTTGATGATGTATCATAGCATGTCATAATCCATGTGCCATCCCATGTTAGTGAGAGTGTCATGTTAGAATATATGTGTCATGCCACATCAACATCCATGTTCCATGCCACATCAGAATAGTTTCCATGTCAGCCAAGAAGTGGTTGATGGACGATGGTAGGGTTGGCCGAAGTACATAAGGGTTTTATTAGTCAATATTGATCACCGACGGTCAGGTTGGTTGGTTCAGAGATGTCTTGCAGGTGTTTTCCAATAGAATTCTTTGATGGTCGATGCTCGATTATCGGGCATTGAGGATATTTGTGAGAAAGTGGTTTCCCAAAGAGAGTCATCGATCAACCAATTGTTGATGGAGCTCGAATCAATGGTTCAAATTGTTTTAAGATGTCAATCAAGGGTGGAAATTGTTTCGTGAGGTTTGGAAACAATTAGTGGATCAATGACTGAGATCTCACCTGATTTGAGATCAACAACTTAGATTTAAAAAGATGTTGTAACAGTAAAACAATTAGTTTTGTACAATTTTTTTTGAAATTTTCATATTTTTGAAGGTCATTAACTTGCAGGGTGATTTTGAGGTCCTAAACAATGGTTTTATACAATCAAAACCCATGAAAATAAAGTGTACTAAGATACACTCTGTCTCTGCATCTCAAATAAAATAACTCAGAGAGATATATCCAATGAGCTACTCCGTGCATAAAACAGAGCTCACATGAGAATGTTACAACCAAACAATTAAGGTAAAATTTTGGCAATAGATTACTTCCATAGGGCATAACTCCTTGCTCCGATGTCTTTTTGAGGCATAGGAGTGGTATATGGAAATATTATGATCCATAGAATACATCCATGGAGCTAGACCTAAAATTTGGGTATGTAAAAATGTGCAGAAAGAAAAAGAAGACATGTGAGCATATAGGGATAAATTGTGAAAAATAGTCTAAACTTCTCTAGACCATAACTTTCATATCAGAGCTTGGATTTGAGAAAAAGAATAGTCGCTGGAAAGGTATTAAGGATTAGAAGACATATGTACACCTAGAAATTTTAATTGGGCATTAACATTTCTTAAAAAGTAATGAAGAGAGTTTTTTAGCAATAAGTGAGTGGAAATTGCAACATGTAAATGTTGTAACTTTTCGTTCAGAACTCAGACTGAGGCATAAGTATATCCATTGTAAATATATTTCGAAGAGGAATGAATATAAGGAATCATACTTTTAATTGGTGCATTTTGTTCTTCATAAATTGATATGACGAGTGACTTGTATTCTAATTAATGAAATGTTTTATAATATGAATGTGCCAACAATAATTATTACATGCACATTTTTTGTAGAATTAAAGGTACATGATACATTTTTTTTTCTTATATGAGAACTAGAGTAATGGAATATTCTCAGGGATATTACAACCATGAGGAGGAATTCATAGGTCTTCATGTCAACATGGGAAATTATGAGATAGATTTTGATGGAAGAGGAGGTAGGTAGGAGCCTATAACTATGAGAAGCCTACATAGGGAAGTGAAAAGCTATAGAAAATATAATTAAAGGATTATGAAGGCTCGTGAAGAGATAATTCAAATTTTGAATATGTTTCAAAAGAAATTCAACAAAGACTCTGGCACCAAGAAAGAAACTAGTGCTATACAACTGACAACAACCAGATATCAAAGAAAAATGGATGATCATGGAAATGATAGGAAGTAAATAAGAATGAGGGGGCACCATCATTCACCAAAGAAATCCACTAGAATAAATCATGAAATTTTATGTCCAGGGAGCATCCCAAGTGTGTCTTCTGTGAGGAGGAAGAGAAGAAGACCTGAGGCATACATATTGCAAGATGAACTGATGAAAATTAATCCACCAACTTTCAATGCTGAGCACAAGAAAGGAGAATAGGTCAAGGTAGGGTTGTTGGAAATGAAGACATATTTCTAGGTGCATGATTACCCCTCAAGGGTAAAAGCTATAGTTACAACCTACTACTTGCAAGGAAAGACATCCATGTGGTGGGATCAACTTAAGCAATCCAAGCACCTTGATGAGAAGGGGATCTGATGAAGGTAGTTTAAGGATTCTTCTAAGAGAAATAATTGTATAAGAATTACTATGAAAGGAAGATGAAAGAGTTCTTTGAAATCAAATTGGGAAGCATGACAATGGATGAATATGATAAGAGGTTCTTCAAATTACTAAAGTATGTGGACTTCATAGAGGATGAAAAGGTCAATATCCAAAGGTTCCTAAGTGGGTTACCCTCCTTCTACAGTGACACGATACAATATGCTACCCCAAAATTTTTGGATGAAGCCATAAGGAGAGAAAAGCATATTTATCATTAGAGCAGAGGAAGGTCGGTATTTCAAAAGGCTTGGAATGACAAAATGAAGGGTAAAAATGATCAAAGGAAGAAAGTTTTAAGACACCCTTTTTCAAGAACAACACCCAAGTAAATCAATAAGGTCAATCAACCCAAAATGAGCATAATACTATAGAATCATTTGGGAAAATTCCAAGGCAACAACATGTAGAATGTTTGAGATCTGAGGGAAATCACTTATATAGGGACTTCCCTCACAAAGGAGAAAGAATGAATATTGTCCAAAACATTAAGGAGGATAAAATAGTGGAAGACATAGGACGAAACATGCCAAGGATTTATGAAACCTTGGAAAAAAAGTAAGCAAAATATCAATCCCCCATGATTGAAGTGGAAGGTAAGATTGATAACCATCACATAGAAATTTTAATTGATTTTGGAGCTAGACATAGTTACATAAACTCTAACATTGTTGAAATATTTCACTTGCAAAGGAGTAAACATAAGAAACATTTGCTAATTCAATTAGACACGTGAGCTAAGAGGAAAATCAATGAGCTAGTTAAATATTGTCAAATAGACATGAATGGAATAAGCACAAAGGTACATGTGAACACCATACCATTGGGTTCATATGATTGTCTAGTTTGCATGGACTGGTTGGAAAAACACCATGTTTTCCTATACTCTTACAACAAGACAATAACTTGTCTTGACGAGGATGGAAAAAAAGGAAAGATTCAAGTCATTCCAAGAGTTGTAGTTTTTACAAAAAATCATCTATACATTTGAAGAAGAGTTTCAAGAAGGGATGTCAAATTTTTGCATCCCATATGGAAGAGGTAGCTAGAGATAAAGTGGAAAGCATTGGAGACCATTCGTTCCTTAGGGATTTTGAAGATAGTTTTAGAGAAATCTCAGGACTTCCACCAAAGAGAGACATGGATTTATATATTGATTTGATGCCAGGAACTTCCCCAGTGTCCAAGACACCATACAAAATGGGTACACTAGAGTTGAAAGAGTTGTAGATGAAACTTGAATAATTGTTGAAGAAGGGGTATATACACCTGAGTGTGTCACCTTAGGGATCCCTAGTTCTTTTTTTTTGAATAAATATGGAACCTTAAGGCTATGTATTGATTTCATACAACTGAATAAGGTCATGATAAAAGACAAATATCCCTTTCTAGGGATTGATGACTTATTTGAGAAGTTGAAAGGTGCGAGAATTTTTTTCAAGATTGACTTGATATCACGTTATAATCAAGTGAGAATAAAGCAATAAGACATCAAAAAGATCGAATTTGGGAAAACATATGGGGATTATGAATTCATGGTAGTTCCATTTGGGCTATCAAATTTGCCATCAATTTTCATGTTCCTGATGAATGGAGTGTTCAGGGAGTACCTGGCCAAGTTTGTTATTATGTTCCTAGATGATATACTCATCTACTATAAGTTAGAAGAGTAACATGAGAAACATTTAAGAATGGTGTTGAAATTTTTAAGAGAGAATAAATTGCATGCTAAGATAAGTAAGTGCATCTTTTATCAAAAGAATATCCACTACTCGAGGCATATAATTTCAGCAGAAGGGATATCAGTGGATCCTGAGAAGATAATGGTTATTAGAGGATGCCTAGAAATGTTGGGCCCTTAATTTTGAATACCACCACATTTTGCATAAGTATAAAGGTTTTGTGGAACAATATAGCACAACAAAAGTGGATCCAAGTGGTGAAAATCTATGCACCCATGTGCCAGCATGAAAAATAGTCATGAGTCAACTAGGAAAAGAAATGGAAAGAGATGGAACCTTCCAATACATGCTAGAAGGAAACATAATCAAGAAAGAGCAACAACGAAATCAAGAAGAAAAGAATATATGGTTTATTTCCTTGAAATATTTCTATTTTGTGTAATTTCTAGTTGTGTTACTATTTAAACAAGCTTCTTGATGTATGTGGTTAATTTAATGTTGCACAACATGGACTGTTCAATTCTTTTACTAGTCTAAGCCTTCCAACTTTATGATATCTATACCTTTGAGTATGGAAATGTATTGTAATGCACTTGAATTTATGGTTTGTACTTTTAAACTCGCTTTATTATAGAAAATTCTCGACAACACTTCCGGTGAGACCTCCTTCCCTTGTGGAAGGTTGAATATGCCCATGCTACTAGACTATAGCGGTAATTTTGTTGGTAACCTTCGAGAACCCCAGTCTCCAATTTCAAGCCAACAAATGGTTCCATTGCCGGGACCTTGGCTTCTGAGCGTGTTTTCAAAGGATGCAACATCACATATCCAAGTATGATATTGAAAACTGGTGGGAAAGAAGGCATGACGAGTTCATATTTCGAGAAATTGAGTTATGAGAGAAAGGTATGAGTACTGTGAAGGACACAATATTTTATTCTGAATCATCCAATGATCAATACAAAATATTTTGGATCTGATTCTCAGAGGTCTACCTATGGGTCGACTGATTGCAAGAAGCGCCAGAATTTAAAGATCGTGTCAAGAAAAGATTCAATTCGACTATTGAGTGGTTATATACTCTTCACAAGTTGGATCACCAGATTTTTCCAGCTGTGGAATTTTGGGACCAGAATACCTTGGAAGGATACATCATTGAATTTTCCACAAAAAATCACCAATCATTCTCAAAGGCAGAAGCAATATTTAACGAGGGAGCCTGAGGGAGATTACCGAGAGAAATTCTGTTGTGGATGAAGATCTTGTTGGTGGAAGAAGGAATGCTATCGGTTACTTTGGTTGAAATGGTAGAGTAAAACCTTCATGCAAGAGGGGTAGGTGATTCAGGTGAGGATCCACGAGTTAGGATACAAAATTTCTTGAGATATGGGGTGTCTTCGTGAGAAGAGTGCCAAGTAAAAAGGTTGCGGTGATTGAAAATAGGTGGTAAGAAAAAATGAAAAAGTTGATGAAGAGGAATGATCAGTTACACAAGGAGATCATCCTAAAGAAGAGTCATAAAAGAGAGTTAGATAAGTTGAAAGAGTTACAATTATGTGGAAGGTTGGCTAGCCAATGGTTGAAGGACAAGTTTGGAGAGAAATATGAGAGTTCTAGAGAGAGTAGATGAGAGGGAAAAAATTCAGAAGAAATAATCAATATCAGAGTCACTACTAAGGGACAAGACTCGGCTGCAACCTCTGAAGAAGTTGCGGGAGAATCAACTCTTGCAGCACCCGTAGATGTGAAGTATGATATAAGACTTGATACGATATGCCCTCCTATTGAAACCCACCAGGTTAAATAATTGTGTCTCTAAGACACAAGAACCAGACTTGGATTGCCTATTCCCTTAATGCAATCCTCCAATTTGGTAAATTCTACAACAAACTCACCCATAATTTCTATTATTTCTCCTCATTCTAGTCAAACAAGTTTGAGTGGTAGAAACAAGAGTATACTAGCAAGTTATTTAGTTTTAATGAAACCAAAACCTTTATTATTTATCTTGATAAGGTTCCCAAATCCTCCCATGGCACAAAAACACATTGAATCCCTCGCCCGATACCAAGCATTTTGGAGAAAAGGGGATGAGGATGTGGAACAACATTGGTTCCTTTGTGAGGCCATTTGGCGATCTCTGGGACTTTAGATGCTAATAAATTAGTTAAGTTTTATACCACCTTTAGTGGTCGTGCTTTGAAATGGTATATGAAATCCATTGAACTGGGGAATCTACAAGGACATGCCTCCACCCTTTCTCAAGTCAAACAACAGTGCATAGATGAATTTCATTTACCCCATTCAGAACAACATTCCTTCTCTTAGTTGTGGGAGATTAAACAACAAGAGTATAACCAAAGATTCAAATATGTGATAGGGAAACTGGCCAATCCTATTCACGAATACCACCAGTGGGAATGGTTCATTCAAGGAATTTTACGATTAACTTGGATTCCATTAATGCAGCAGTGGATAAATATCTTGGGCTAATCCCTAGAATATGCTATGAATATTGAGGCGATGGCAAGATATACTGATAGCTTGCGGTTAATAAGACCACCTGATGACTATAATATTATGCAAATGAAAGGCCAAATTTCTTCCTTGATTGATAATATTCAAGAATTGACCATTCCTAGAGTATCCCACCCTCAAGTTTAATGTACCGGTTGCTACACTGAAGGTCATACAATGATTGAATGTCCCATACTAAGGGGTGTAGGACCACCTCCACAACCAATTATGCCCCCACTAGTAGGACCATCCAGGGGAGTTGCACAAGTCACAAATTCTACACCATTCCATGGCACAATACAGTACCACGCCTTCCCAAACTATCAAGGTAATCATAATAATGACTACTATGAAATTTTTATAATCCATGGGCATCCCCCTTGTCATTTCCCAATCCTACAAAAGTACAAAATTGTCCTGAACATAGTCTATTATGAGTTATGTGGGTCCCCTACTCACACCACCAAACAATGTTGCGCTCCGGATGCTCTCGCAGATAGAATAGATCGGTATTCATTCAAGGTTGATGAAAATCCTCAAGGATTTGGAGGAGGACATAGAGGTGGTGGAGGGTTCATAGGTGGATGAATTGGTGGAAGAGGGCCAACACAGTGTTATAATTGTGATGAGCAAGGACATCTTGCTATAGATTCTCCTCTTTCAACATGAAATTGGGGTGACCATTGTAGAAATAACACCCATGCCACTGATCCATATGGATTTCAGTGTCCTCCCACCTATTCCAACTGGCTCATTTTGGTATTTTTCTAGTTTGGAAGTTTTTTCCCTAGTTTTCGAGTCCCTAACTTGCGGGGCCCTTTTGAGGCCCTAAACAATGTTTTTTAGGGCTCACAATAATGAGAATGGCTTTTGATAGATAGCAAAAAAAATGTGCATTCCTCATATATACCTTTCCAATGGGCTATCGTGCGCCTAAAACATAGATCGTATGCAAAAGTTATGACCCCGGGAAGTTGATGTACTAACTTACCCAAACGAGGTCCACATGACTTTTGGCGCTTCATCTCCTAGGGTTAGGTTTTTTGGATGTCTAGGGTTTTTGAAATTATTGTTTATTGTAAAAAATCCTTTTGATCCTCATTGTAATCATCTTCTTGTGAATCATCACAACAGTCACATATCTTCTCAGAGATAAGCCACCGCCATTATAGCAAGCTTGTTTCTGCTGCATTTTATAGTTTCAACTTATTTCCTTATTGAATAGAAACTGGTTTTACTGCATATCTGTTATTCTGTGTTAAGCATATTTTGATAATAATATATATTCATTTCTTTCTGCAAATATATTCCAGATCATCCACTAGGTATTGCCCCAAGTTTATTGTGAAGTGGGAGGATCGCGCAAAGAAGTGAGGTGCCAATTTGGTAAATTCAGAGCCCTGAACTATCATTAGAGAAAAGGAACCCAATATTAATATTATTACTAGAGGAGGAGCAAGGACAGGTGTTGACGTTGACAAGTCAACTCAAATAAAGATTCACAAGGCGGTACTGGAATATGTTACATATGACCCCCTTGTGTAAAAACAATTCTTTAAGGATGTTGTTGAGATATTCTGATGGATTTCTAATTTTGCAATATCGATACTTGTACACTCAAGCTATGATCCTCAACCTAAGCTCACAGAAATTTGTGTGGAATAGAAACATCCTCTAGTGAGACCACACCAGACTATTTAATTGTGATTCCTCTTACTTTCTGATACTCTGGATGACAAAAACCTCATCAAAGAGTTATGGAACATGCTTAAGGGGACTATCCAAATTGAAGGGAGAATTGAGGAATTGATTGTTGGTAACCATCCGAAAATAAATACTAGTCCAATTCAGAAAAGGAAGTGAAGATATGGAATGGAATTTAGAATAAATGCTCACATTGATGGCTACAACATTAGTGATGTTATGCTAGATATGGGGTCTCATGTCAACATATTAATGAATAATATGTGGGAAACATGGGTTATCCCAAGCTCATGTATTCTCACATCCATTTGCGGATGAACAATCAGTATTGTATCTATCCTGTTGGGCGACTGTAGAATATTGAAGTGGACTTATTGATCTTTCCTCGGACCATATCATCATTGAGTTAATTGTCCAATTCAAGGAAAGTGTCTCTCATGTACCTCAACAGTTGCATGAAGACACCTTTGTTCTTCCAACTTTCAAAGATGATGAACTTACACATGTTGACTCTTCTTCATATGAGAGTTTTGATTCATAGGATTCAAATGATCCAAATACAAAGTCATTATACTCACATACAGAGTCAGTGCATCCATATGAATATGAAAATCCAGAGAAGAGGCCCAAGTGGGCCAAGACTACTCTTCAAGATGTAGGGGATCTTGTTGGGGATCCATCTGATACTAGGAGGAATCGATCTGATTTAGAGGAGCCTCCTATTGCACTCACTGCCATTGAACTGATGCCACCCAGGCATATTTTCTTGGTTCAGTCTTTAGATCCATAGTCTTATGGCGAGGCTACTGGCAATACCTTTTGGGAATCCACCATGCAATAGGAGTACAAATCCCTCCTAGAGAACCAGACTTGGGATCTGGTTCCCCTTCCTTCAGGAAGGAAAATTTTCAGGTGAATATGGGTCTAAAGGACCAAGAGCGCAACGGATGGACAGGTTAGCAGATACAAAGCCATGCTAGTTTCCAAAGGCTTTTAGCAGGTGCATGGCATTGAATATGATGAGACCTTTGCTCCAGTAGTGAATATTGATTCCATATGTTTGAAAATTTACATTGCAGAAACCAAGGGATGGGAGGTCCATCATATGGAAGTGAAGAATGCATTTCTTCATGGTGATCTTGCTGAGGAGATCTATATGAAGAAGCCCCAGGGATTTATGTAGGATTCATCTTTAGTCTATTGAATAAATAAGTCTTTTTATGGCCTCAAGCAGGCTCCGAGGGCATGTTAATCCAAGATGGACTCCTACCTACTACCACAGGACTTTGAATTTTTTAAGTCATGCTCGAATGTTTACATGCTTAGGACAGTTGATTCACTTCTACTCCTAGTTCTATATGTTGATGATTTGTTGATCACCAGTTTCTCGACTTCAACAATTGTTGTAGTCAAGAGGATTCTACATGACAGGATATTGATGATGAACATGGTTCCACTACATTTCTTCCTTGGGCTCGAGATCAATCAGTATGCATCAGGCATCAAAATGTCTTAGGCCAAGTATGCACAAGATATCCTTGAGAGATTTCACATGACATACTGCAAGTCTTCCCCGACTCCTTTCCTATCGAGAGTCATACTTGAGGATGGTGGGGACACTCCACTAGTTGACAACACACTCTACAAACAACTAGTTGGGAGCTTGTTGTATCTCACACACTCCAGACCATACCTCTCCTATGCAATTGGAGTAGTCTCCAGGTTCATGCAGGAGCCACATGAGCTACATTGGAAAGCTGCAAAGCATATACTTTGATACGTACAAGGGACCATCACCTTTGGTATTCACTATGCAACAGACTCTACATTGGACCTCATCAGGTTCACTGATTATGACTGGGATGGCAATAACATTAATTGCAAGTCCACAATTGGTTACTCACTTAGTCTTGGTTCTGGGTCTATCTGTTGGTCGAGCAAGAAGAAGGCTGCTATTGCTCTATCTTCAGCCTAGGTAGAGTACAAAGGGGTAGTTAACATAACCATTCAGGCGACTTGGCTAAAACATTTTCTCACTGAGTTGGGAATTCAGTTTCATTGGACGATCGTCATCTGGTGTGACAACCAGAGCACTCTGAAGTTCTGCAGAGATCCAGTTCAGAGGCAGTGGATGAAGCACTTCGAGATCGACATGCACTACAACTGGGACTTAGTACATGA
Source organism: Picea sitchensis (assembly GCA_010110895.2). NCBI lineage: Eukaryota > Viridiplantae > Streptophyta > Pinopsida > Pinales > Pinaceae > Picea > Picea sitchensis. The sequence continues at coordinate 289,181 of SNQJ01S0017458.1, forward strand.
GGGGATCATCGAATTGAATTTCTATCCTTCAGTATAACAGACTACAAACATCTTCACCAAGACCTTCATTGAGCATAATTTCCATTCTCTGCGCAATTGTCTTCGAGTGAAGGAGACAGTTTCCGAGAAACTATTAGTTCTTCTTTTTACATACATTGTACTTTGAAGGTGCGNGGGGGGTTCCCATGAGGTTTTCCCTCTTTCCTTGTTTTGTTTCAATGCATCTTTTGTATTTGGGCACCTAACATGGTCTCGTTGTCGGGACCCATTATTTATTTTCACCATAGTGATGTTCAGGGTGGGTGTTGGAGTACTTCACACGCACCTATGATTTATTTTTCTTAAGGTTTTCCCTATGTTTATTAGTCATTATCCAGTCTCCTAAATTTTAGGGAGAATATTCCTCTAAGATAATATTCTCTTTAGTTTGATTAGTTGAGTGGAGTCTAGATGCTACAGTGGGATTATCACCATGCAACATTGGGATCATCACGATATAATGCACATTGTCCTTGGGATCATCACCAGACTAGAACATTACTCATGATTCCTTGATCTCCTCCTCACTTCACGCTATTTTAGTGAGTTAACTCAACACTCAGAGACTAGCTAACTCAAACTAGATGGAATTTAACTCCGTAACTGCTTGAGAGACTAGACTAGGTGGCAGTTTACTCCCGTAACTCTTGGTGTGTGTCCACTTCTCTCTATCCCACCACTATGGTTCATTGGATTCTCCTCTAGTGCGCATTAGTTTATTTATACGTAGTATATCATGTATAAATTATCATTCATTCATTTGGTTAATGAGAATTCTTCCATTCTTTCTCTCCTTCTTATCTTTTCTCATATTTTCTCTGCAACTGTGTATGTCAATTTCTATCTAGATCTATTCTCTGCAGTTTCAACACATTTACATCCTTTTCATATATGGATTGGCCCAAATGTCTCTATGAAATTTGTTTTCTAGTAAAGGAAAAAGGTTGGCCATATTGCATAAGGACTACTCCAACTCCTCTCCTTGAAGCATCAAATTATAGGAAAAAGGTCTTTGAAGGGCCAAAACATGAGTGGTGGACATAGCCTCCTTCAAGGCTTGAAAGGCCTGATCAGTTGCGGGAGTCCAAGTGAAATAATTATTTTTAAGGAGAGTAGTGAAAGGTGCCACAATATTTCCATAATCCTTAACAAACTTGCGATAATATCATGTTAAACCCATAAAACCATGCAATATTTTGAGAGTCTTGGGGCGAGGCCAATCTTGCATAGCTTCAATCTTCTTAGGATCCACCCTAACACCTTCCTTGCCAAAAATATGACCCAAGTACTTGACTTCCGAGGCTCCAAAAGAACATTTAGATTGTTTAAGGAAACATTGGTGCTGAGAGAGTAGATGAATAACTCAATCCACATGAGCAATATGGGTTGTCTAGGTTTTTCTATAGATGAGAATATCATAAAATTAAACTAAGACAAAATGATGGAGAAAAGGAAGGAAGAAATGATTCATGAGGCTTTGGAAAGTGGAGGGAGAATTACAAAAGCCAAAGGGCATGACCAAGAAATCATAGTGTCCCTCATGATTTTGAAATGCGGTCTTAGGAATGTCTTCCTCTTTCATACGTATCTAGTGGTAGCTAGAACAAAGATCAAGTTTAGTAAATATATGGGCACCACTTAATTCATCCAAGATATCATCAATGAAATGAATGTGAAATCTGTCTTTGATGGTGAGTTTGATGAGGATACGAAATTCAAGGCACATGCTCCAAGAGCCTTCTTTCTCAAGTACTATGACCACAAGACAAGAATAAGGGCTAGTATTAGGACAAATAACTCTTGTGGTGAGAAATTCTTGAACAATTTTCTCAATTTAATTTTTTTGGGTAAAGGGATGACGATAGGGATGAACATTGGGAAGAAGTTTGTTGGGGATGATGGGAATGGAATGATCATGAACACCACGAGAAGGCTGAAGTCCTTGGGGAGTGGAAAAAACTACTTGATGTTTGGAGAGGATGGATTGGAGGTCAGGAGGCACACAGAGTGTCTCAGTGGAGTGAATGGAATGGAGTTGTGAAATAATGTTGGAATGAACTTTTTTGAGGAGATTTTGTTAAGAACCAAATATCAATATAGCATAGAAAAACCTCAGAAAAAGTACTCAACACCTTGAAAAAGAGATAATTTTAGATAATAATCCTCTTCGAGGGGGCAAGCTCCTTTTACCCCACTTAAATGTTCAAGTACAAGATGATTCAAAATGAAAATGTCTCCTTGGTATATATAGGAGACTAGGAGGTATAATTACAACTAATGGCCTAAAGTCGTCATAAATAAAACAACATTACTAATATAATATGCCCCAATTAAGGAGTAATGAGCCAATATTAGGGCTTAACATGCCCCTCCCCTTGAGACAAGTGTTGTTCGCAATGCTTAAGCAACTCTGGATGCTTCTGTATAAAAGACTCATCCTCCCAAGTGGAATCTTTAGTCGGTAGTTTCCTCCATTTAATGAGATACTCTGAAATGGATCTATTCTTCAACTGGTGAATTCTTTTGTCAGTGATGGATTCAGGCTCCAATATGATTTTTCCTTCCTCATCAAGTTTTGACAATATAGTTTGAACTAGGATCTTGTCACCTATAACCTTCTTTAATCATGAAACATGGAAAACTGGGTGTAATCGTGAAGATGCAGGCAGCTCCAATTTGTATGCCATAGTAATAATCTTTTGCAACACCTTATAAGGGCCATAGTACTTTGGTGATAATTTATTATCCTTCTTGGCTTGCTTGAGGGACATCTGTTTGTAT
>SNQJ01S0017459.1:11267-55750 GCA_010110895.2 Picea sitchensis
TGGGGAGGACTTTCTGTATTGGTTTGAGTTGTCTCTTGAACATTGTATAAGATATTTATGATAAGGAAGTTTTTGTTGGGTTTTCTTCCCCTAGAGGGTTTCCCAGGATAAATGTTGTGTCTCTTGTGAATGTGTATTTCTCAATGATCTTGTTCTTATTATGCTCTTATCCATTGAAATGAAAATAACTATAATAATGGCATAAACATTAACAATTACCTTATATGTGTTAAGTTGTGACATAAGGAGCTTTATCTTTGCTAGGACATCGGGAGTTTGATTTGGACGATCTAAGAAGCTAGCAAGTTCCTTGTTCTCTTTAATGATTTTTTATTTATTAAGACCATCGGATCAAGGGATGAATAAAAACCCTCCTCATCGGTGGAATCATGATCAACATGGCCTACATACTACATATAATTTCAACAAAAACAATGTTATTTCAATAAAAGTATATAAGAAAATAATAAAAATAATGTAAAATGAAAGTGGAAATTGATAATCATTTACATGTTCTGCCACTGGTCCTTTTCCACGATCATCTTGCCACATTATAATATAATTAGAACCGCCAAATATTTAAAACATTGCTAGCTACAACAAAAAAATAATACTAAAGATAATATTTACAACAATGTTAAAGATAATAAAAAAATATAATGCAATAAATAGAGGTTTCTTAAAGAGGTGTTGCATAAGTACCTGCACACTATTAGTCAATATTTCTATTTGATTCAAATGGTAATCCACTAATAACTCTTCCCCATGAGCTATCTTTTTTATTTCACACATGACTACCCGATTCTCTTCACGTCCCTCATATATGCAATTCAGTTGTTTGTTTGTTGTCGCGGGTCATGTGTTGTTTATAAACCCTGTGATATTGCCGGAAGCTTTAGGCCTTCCATCAATATAGATAGTCTCTCCCTTATTTTTATCCTTGTTTATTAGTTGTATATACTTTGCGATGAGTGCATATCTCCGCATAATTCACATGTACTGGACCAACTGCATGAAATCGTTATAATTGTAACACGGTCCGAGATAATCCATCAATTTAGTTACTGTATTTTATTTTACAATTATTCCATCCATGGAAAATATCCCCAAGCCATGCAGGGAGGATGGGTGCAATGCGATATGTCTTATTGTTGACAACGAAGTCAACATCTATAGGAGGTAGTTCCTTAGGTACCCATTGTTTCACCATATGCTTATACCTGAGTGGTACCTCTATGTCTCCTATGCTCTCATCATCATAAGAGCATGATCCTCCTTCGGCAAGAACAAATTTCATGCGTTTACAAAATTTTATTCTGACTTTTTCACCTCTGGTCCTTGTTTGCTTATCATATCTACTAGATGTATTCGAATTTCCCTCTATTTGTCCTAAGATTTCATCACTCGACAAAGAAATATCTGACAGGTACCTATTTGGTTGTACCTTTAGTTGCATGTGCATGTGTTGTTAGTGAGTAGTCCATCATAATCATAGTTCCAATTTATCAACTTTTTTTTCTATATTCAAAGTTCTAAATAAAAATTTTATACCTTTAGTTTTGGGTGCAATTACCAATATTAGTGGTCAACCACCTAATTTAATGTGATATCCCTCTTGATTTTGGACATATTAATGTGATAACACTAGGGACATGATAATTTTATCATATGGATCTAAGGAAAACATAGTAGTAAGGTTGTTGTTTGTTGGATTTGTGCAAATTAGAATTATTATAAGAAATGTCCATTGAAGATGAGGGTCAATGTTATGGAGTAAGAAATCCAACCATCAGTTGGTGTGTTGCAAATATTGGGTGCTTTAGTTGGAAATGTTTCTAAGGAAAGCCAAGAGTAGAACTATACACATATTAGTTTTGTTCAAGACAAGAGTAGAACTATACAAATATTAGTTTTTTTCAAGCCAAGAGTAGAACTATACAAATATTAGTTTTGTTCAATCCAAGTTGAAGAATAATATAGTTATGGTGATGGTTAACAATAGTGAAACCCACTTTTTTATGTAGGAAGTAGTGGTTGTTAAACTCAATGTGTAGTTGGAATTGGTGCAATATTTTTTCAAGGCAGTAAGATATAGTAGTTAGTTGATAGAGACATGTAGAATTTAGTTAGTTTTTATGTTCTCAGGAGCAATTGGCCAAGAGTCCCAGAAATGGTTTGGGATGCGACTTGCAACTGGGCATAAAATGAATATCGAGATTCGGATTGAGGAATCGTCGACTCCGATGGATTACTAGGATATGATTTCAGCTAGAGCACCCCTCACTCCCAGGTGCCATGACTCAGAAGTTGCTTTACTCATTGATTTAGACAACTAGTGTTTTTCTCATTTGAAGCAATGCAACATTTAGATTAAGGGGTCCAATTTACCAAACCATGCCTCAGGATAGGATGGATAATTTGGTCACCTATTCCATGCCTAAACACGCTTGCAACATCTCACGGAACTCAAAAATGTTGCTCTGTTAGTCTTGTATGCCCTAAGCGGGAATTGGCCAAGAGTCCCCGAAATGGTTTGGGATGCGACTTGCAACTGGGCATAAAATGAAAACCAAGACTCAGATTGAATAACCATCATCTCTGTTGGATTCCTAGCATATGATTTTATCTAGATCACCCCTCATTCCTGATTCTAACCCCTCAAAAGTTGGTTTTTTCATCGATTTCGATAACTAGTTCTTTGCTCAGTAAGAAGCAATGCAACATTTGGATTTAGGGGTCCAATTTACGAAACCATGCCTCGGGAGAGATGGAAAATGTGGTCACCTATTCCGTGACTAAAAAAGCATGCAAAATATCATGGAACTCAAAAATACTGCTCTGTTAGGTTTTTATGCCCCGATGATGAATTGCAAAGAGTCCCTGAAATGGTTTGGGATGTGACTTGCAACTGGGCATAAAATGAAAAACCAAGACTTGGATTGAGGAACTGTCGACTCCGATGGATTCCTGGCATATGATTTCAGCTATATCACCCCTCACTTCCAGTTCAAACCCCTTGAAAGTAGTTTTTTTCATCGATTTCAATAACTAGTGCTTTGCTCAGTAAGAAGCAATGCAACATTTGGATTTAGGGGGGAATTTACGAAACCATTCCTCAGGAGTGGATGGATAATTTGTTCTGTTAGTCTTTTATGCCCTGTTAGTCTTTTATGCCCTGAGCGGGAATTGGCCAAGAGTCCTCGAAATGGTTTGGGATGCGACTTGCAACTGGGCATAAAATGAAAATCAAGACACGGATTGAGGAACCGTCATCTCTTTTGGATTTCTGGCATAGGATATTATCTAGAGCACCCCTCTCTCCTGGTTCCAACCCATCAAAAGTTGTTTTTCATCGATTTTTATAATTAGTGATTTACTTAGTAAGAAGCAATGCAACATTTGGATTTAGGGGTCAAATTTACGAAACCTTGCCTTGGGAGTGGATGGAAAATGTGTTCACCCAGTCCATGCCTAAAAAAGAATGCATAATCTCATGGAGCTAAAAAATGTTGCTTCGTTAGGCTTTTATGCCCGAAGGAGGAATTTCTAGGAATCCCCGAAATGGTTTGGGATGCGACTTGCAACTGGGCATAAAACAAAAACTGAGACTTAGATTGAGGAACCGTTGAATCCGATGGATTCCTGAGATAGGATTTCAGCTAGATCACCTCTCTCTCCTGGGTTCCATGCCTCATAAGTTTCTTTACTCATTGATTTTGAGAACTAGTGTTTTGCTCAGTTTGAAGAAAACCAACATTTGGATTAAGGGGTCTAATTTATAAAACCGTGCCTCGAGAGCAGATGGAAAATATAGTCAACTAGTCCATGCCTAAAAATCTTGCAGCATCTCATGGAACTCAAAAATGTTTCTCTATTACTCTTTTATGCCCTGAGTGGGAATTGACCAAGAGTCCCCAAAATGGTTTGGGATGTGACTTGCAACTGGGTATAAAATGAAAATCAAGACTCGGATTGAGGAACCGTCATCTTTGTTGGATTTTTGGCATAGGATTTTAGCTAGATAACCCCTCACTCCCTGTTCCATCCCCTCAGAAGTTGTTTTTTTCATCGATTTTGATAACTAGTGCTTTGTTGAGTAAGAAGCAATGCAACATTTGGATTTAGGGGTCCAATTTAGGAAACCATGCCTCGGTAGTGGATGGAAAATGTGTTCACCTAGTCCATGCCTAAAAAAACATGCAGAATATCAGGGAGCTCAAAAATGAAGCTCTGTTAGGATTTTATGTCTGAAGGAGGAATTGACCAAGAGTCCCCAAAATGGCTTGGGATGCGACTTGCAACTGGGCATAAAACGAGAACTGAGACTTGAATTGAGGAACCATCGACTCTGATGGATTCCTTGGCATAGGATTTCAGCTAGATCACTCCTCACTCTTGGTTCCAACCCCTTGGAAGTATTTTTTTTCATCGATTTTGATAACTAGTGCTTTGATCAGTAAGAAGAAATGCAACATTTGGATTTAGGGGCCAATTTATGAAGCCATGCCTTGGGAGCAGATGGATAATTTGGTCACCTATTCCATGCCTAAACAATATTGCATTATCTCACGGAACTCAAAAATGTTGCTCCGTTAGTCTTTTATGCCCTGAGCGGGAATTGGCCAAGAGTCCCTGAAATGGTTTGGGATGCGACTTGCAACTGGGCATAAAATGAAAACCAAGACTCATATTGAGGAACCGTCGTCTCTGTTGGATTCCTGGCATAGGATTTTAGCCATAGGACCCCTCACTCCCGGTTCCAACCCCTCGGAAGTTGTTTTTTTCATCGATTTCAATAACTAGTAATTTGTTCAGTAAGAAGCAATGCAACATTTGGATCACTCCCAGACCTCTTCATGAACGATTGTGAATCTATGGTGCATGTACAAATATGTGAGATGTGGGTTTATGATAATATTTTAAATTTTCAAATAACATTCTCGACTGAACTTGTGTAAACCATTCCATTTGGTGTTTGTTGCACTAAGTGTAAAGAACAATGTTGGAGAAATATAAGACGTAAGTTAGGTATGAGCTATTTTTTACCTCTTTATTACCTTTTATTTTAATTTTATCCATATTTTCTATTGATCAAATGAGGAATTAACCCGAAACAACACACGCTAATTAATCTAGGAGTCAAGTATGCAAACAAACCTTCTCACAAAGAAGCGCTAGTTGTTGATGGAATCCAACATCACATAATCAATGCGCAAAGGGGATGAGTTTCAGTGGGTGGGAAAGTTACGTTGACAATCTACTTAACGAACTAACACCCTGGTGCAAGTTACCTCACTGAGCAATGGGAAACCCTCCAAGGAGTCTGAGTGAGTCTACCCAACGTCGATCCTAGGTACAACACCACCTTCCCTGTGCTGTCACCTTGTGTAGGAAGTCTAAAATATTATGGCCTCTATGGTACCACCTACTATACCAAAGCAGAGGGGGGACAATCGACATTCGACACCAAGACCAACAAATAAGTGTTGATTACTCTGAGGGCCCCAATGTGACCTCGTGATTGACCCTTGTGTTAGAAGGGCTTCCCAAAGTCAATGATATAGAAACTGGATTTCACTCCCTAACTCAAGGTTTTATGTTTGTTTAACAGCTTTGGAAAGTTATTCTCACAATACTATTCCAAATCTCTACACCTAAGCTAAGATGGGTTTGAAGAGTCCTAAAAAATTTGCTAGATAAATTTTAATTAGTGCTTGATTTTAGGCTGTTGTTACTCAAAGGAGTGGTCATGAAATTGATGGCGTTTTGACTCGACTCTTTAAACCATGCAAGAGGGAAATGAAATGAAAGAAATTCAACTTCGATGAAAACTAGCTATGGGAAGGAGTAAGAGGTTTTAAGCAAAGAAATAATTTCTTGATAGATTACTATGTGTGCAGTACTGCAAAATGACCCAAATTTTAAAAATATGATGAAAATGTCATAGTTCACTTAGTACACCTATACAACATTGAATAGAATGTCATCATTTCTAACATAGTAAACTTTTATGATTATAGAGACCACCATACACATCTTGAATACTCATAAGGATCATGGGGGCTTCACCTTGTTGACCAAGAACTTATCACGTAATGCATTCATAAAGGTTTTTTTTTAATTATGAACCCATAGGTTGTGAATATATGTTGTGCGTAAAACACTAAAAATAACAATGTAATAAAGAAAAAATGATACAAATCCTTGTTTCATAAGAGGAATCTGACATAAGGATTTCAAAGTAAGATACAACATTCATTTACATGATCTAGCTTCTTATTCATGCCCCCCTTTCCTCTATAATCTTGAGAAGGTTCTACAATTCATTTCAATGAAAAACATTATTGTTAATATCTAAGTACTCAATAAGCCTCATTGGACCAAAAGAAAACACGATTCAAAAATCCATCCTCTCCTCTTTTTAAGAAAACATGATTCAAATACATCCTCTCGTATTTTTATTCCTTGCAAAGAAAGGACTATAATAATCACCTCATGTGAATAATTCATATGTATAGAACATGTGACAAAAAAATGTTTAAGTTATGGTAAAGTCATATAATTTTGTATTTTCCGCCATATTATTTTTTCTTGAGTTGTACAAATTGTGTAGTTTTTAGTGTTCTCTAAATAAGATGGTCTCTATCCCTATGGCCATTGATGGTATCTCTTGATGGTCTCTCTTGAGATGGTACCCAAAATCTAAGGAATACCAATAAAACAATGTGTTTCATTTATCAATATAATACCCACAATACATTTTAATGTTAGAACAATGAAAGAAACAAGCCAAAATATTAGGCAATATATTACATACAAACAATAGACAAGAATTAGGTTGCACAGTGTCAAGCCCTAATATTGGCTCATTACCACTTAATTGGGACATATTAGATTAGTAATGTTATTTTATTTATGTCGGCTTTAGGCCATTAGTTGTGATTTAGATTAGTAATGTTATTTTATTTATGTCGGCTTTAGGCCATTAAAACCTAAAAATATGTTGTCTTTATTCCATTAATTGTAATTGTACCTCTAGTCTCCTATATATATACCAAGGAGACATTTTCACTTTGGAATCATCTTGTACTTGAACATTTAAGGGGGTAAAAGGAGTTTGCCCTCTAAGAGGCTTATTATCTGATATTATCTCTTTTCAAGGCGTTGATTTACTTTTCTTGAGGGTTTCTATGCTATATTGATGTTTGGTTCTTACATATGGTATCAGAGCTCAAGGTCTTGGGGGTTTTCATTGCCACATCCGAGACACCGTGGAATTTTCATACCTTTTTCTACAACGTTTCATAATGAACGGCTTGGAGGGTATTTAGAGGACGGATCAAGGTGGCTGTTGAGTTCAAAATTTAGATCTCGAGGCCTTATAATTTCGAAGATAGCCTCTACAAGATAGGGTTCGGGAATCATCTTGAAATGAGCCTTTCAACATTTTTGCTATATAAAAATTTCTGTAACGTTTCAGACCCCAACCCTCAGACATTTACGTTAAATTATTTTTATCCGTGGTAAATTTTCATCTTCTGGGTCATATTAAGTTTGTGGATACACCTTGTGTAAGATAGGTATCTGACTAGTCCTATTTATTAGTCTCAAGAAGGTGTTCCAAACAAGCATAACTTCTTCCTGAGTATCCAAAACTGAGCGGGACTGGTTGCATTGATACACGCCCGTAGTACTTGGGGTAAAGTGAGTTTCAGAATTTGATATCAATTATTGTGCTAGGCACACTATACAAGTGATCTCCTCGAAAGGCCAAAATCAGCAAGTTGTAAAGTTATCAGAAATCTTACCTGGCACATCCAATTTTGGATCAGACCTATGGAATTGAAGAGAACAAATACTAGAGAAATACATAAGATAAAAGTTTCATACCCAAGGTCCAAAAAATTGGAGATACAAATCGTACAGCCATTGTTCCAGCGTAACCACCTCAAAATCAAGGTTTAAAAGTGATACTGGCCAACATGCCACCAAAAGGAACTTCTACACCAAATAAGCCTCCTAAAAATACCACTTGACCTTGTTGATGAAGGTGAAGAAATGAGGGACATAAATGAACCATTTAGCCAAGATGATTCACGGAATCCAAGTTGATACTAAGATGGATTCAATGGAAGCCAAGTTGGATACTAAGATGGATTCAATGGAATCCAAGGGATACCAGATGCATTCAATGGAAGCTAAGTTGATGGATTCAATGGAAGCCGTTGGATACTAAGATGGATTCAATGGAAGCTAAGCTGGATACCAAGATGGATTCAATGCAAGCTAAGATCATGGAAGTAAGGGAAATTTCGTAACGGAGAAGACACCAAAAAGTGAAATTCATCCCATGAAATCATGATGAGGACACACAAGGAAGGTGAATCAAGAATGCAGGAAACCCACCTTGGTTTGAAGACCAACCACGCTCCTAAGATTGATATGAGGAAGTTTGATGGCAAGGGACCCAATCACATGGATACTTCAGATGGAGCAATTCTTTTGATCTCCATAATGCCATACACAAAAGGTACTAATTGCTTCTTTTATATTTAGAACCTAATCAATTTGTTTGGTATCGATGGCTTTGTTCCCAAAAATCGCTCGTCACTTTGGACAATTTTCACTTTAAAGAAATGATATAACAATTATGAGGATACAAGGAATGATACCTTCTTTAGCCAATTGAAACCATACAAAAGTGGCCCAAGCATCGACACATTGAGAACTTTCAAAAGATTGAATATAAAGGTAACCATATTCCGTGATGAGCACTTGATTGATGTACTCATGAACTTCTTAAAGGACAACATTCAACATGAGTTCGGGCCTTTGGGAACCCAAATCATTTGGAGAATGCATTTAAGGTGGCAAGAAATGTTGAAGGTAAAAAATATGGCTATGGCTACTAGAAGGACCTATCCCAACATCTATGTAGAGAACAATGCTCCTTTCTCATAAAGACATCAACTCACAAGGTTGACACCTCAACAATTGAGGAAAGAAAAGAAAAACGGTTTATGCTTTAATTGTGACAAGAAGGCTGCAAGGGACATAAGTGTGGTGAGAAGAAATTATTTCATAGATTGTGAAGAGGAAGAAGAACAAGAACAAGAACCATCTCTAAGAAGAAAATGTAGAAGCAATTTGTCCTAAGATAACTCCTATGATATTATCGGTGGTAATGTGCATTAATGAATTAGCACTCAAACGCCAAGACTGATACACTAAAAATAAAAGGTAATAGTCCTAATTGATTCCGCGCACTATAATTTCATCATCAGAATTAGCCAAAGATCTCAATTACTTTGTATATCCGGGCCACCAGAGTTTCAAGTAATGGTTGCGTATGGAGGAACTATCACCGTTACTCAGAAAATGAAATAAGATCAATCTTTACTAATGGGAATATGTAATGAATAGTCCATCGATTGCTATACCCATGGTGGTGTAGATGTTGTAATTAGGAACTAATGGTTACAATCATTAGAACAAGGGTTTTAATTTTCAAGAACTTTTCATGTGAAATTTTATTGGAAGGAAAATAACTTGAGTTGAGAGGTATCATTAAAGGGAGTCCTAGGCGATAAGCTCTAATGGCATGACAAAATTATCAAGAAGGGGCACAAGGCATTATTGCAAAATATGCTCACTAGATGTTCAAACATCTAAGCTATCTATTCAAGATCTCCAAAGGATACCTTGATAAGCATTCCAAAGTATTTAAAGATATTCCCAAAGGTCTCCCACCAACTCAAATCATGATCATGAAATTCACCTAATTCCGGAGAGTGTTCCTCATAACATCAAGCCATACAATTTTATGACTAGAAGAGTGAAATTGAGCGATGGTTGAAGAAATGTTAGGTCGGGTATCATTAGACCCAGCCGTTCTATCAAGACCAAGGTAATGGTATTCAAGAAAGATACCATTATGTAGGTGTCCAGATTATAGAGATCTCAACAAGATCACTATTAAAGAGGCTTCCCATTTCCGCGATTGATGAATTGTTAGATGAACTACATGGAGCAATCTTATTTCACAAAATTGACTCCGTCAGTAGTATCATCAGATCGTAATGAAGGAAGAAGATATCTCCCAAAACAACATCTCGAACTCATGAAGGCCATTATGAATTTTGGTCGCGCTTCTTTGGCCTACAAATGCACCTTCCACATTCCAAGGGTTGAGGAATTCATTTTCAAGCCCTTCCTTCAAAAATTTGTGTTAGTATTTCTTTTGATGATATACTAATCTATAGCAAGTCTTGGAGGACCATCCGCAACATGTTGACAAGGTGCTACAACTACTAAAAGGAGCAACAACTATATGCCAAACCATCCAACGTTTCTTTGGGAGCTAGTCGAGGTAGAGTATTTGGGTCACATTGTATCTCATGAAGGTGTCAAGGTAGACCCTAACAAGATTAAGGCCATGGATGGAATCGTTGATTCCAAAAGAATAAAAATCTTGGAGAGGATTTTAAATTTAATATGTTAATACCAAGTAAGTTTGTTCTTAACTATGGAAGAATAAAGTATCTTTAATACACTAACTAAGAAGGATGCATTTTCATGGACTCTTAGAGGCAACTAAAGCTTTGAACAACTTAAAAGAGGCGATGTGCAACTCGCCTTGACCACTCCGTACTTCACAAAAACTTATTGTGGAATGTGATTCCTCAAGAAATGGAATCAGGCCATCCCACGTAAGAAGGAAGGCCCCCGGCTTTGGAAAGTCTAATTAATTCAAGGGTGAGACTTACACAAACCCATTTATGAGAAGGAAATGATGGCAATACTACATGCATTGAAGAAATGGCGCCCCATCACGTAGGCACTTCAAGGTCAAAGTAGATCAAGATAGTCTTAAATACTTCTTGGAACAAAGACTATCTCAAGAACAACAAAATGGGTAACCAAGGTATACCTGTTATGATTTTGAAATCGTCATAAAAAGGGGAAGCAAATGTTGTGGCGATGCACTCTCAATGAAAGGATGAAGATGTTGAGGTCTTCTCCGTACATTCATCATCTAACCCATTGGATAATAGAAGCAAGGGATGAATGGAAGAATGATCTAAAAGTGTGGACTCCTCTCATTGAAAGGTCAGCAAATAGGATTCTAGTGCATCGATACATTTACATGGAAAATGATTCACTCATGGTACAAAGATCGCTTTATATTTATGTAAGAACTCCCAACTCAAACAAAGGGTGCTATTGGAACTACACACCCCTCCAGTAGGAGGGCACCTGGGATTTTTGAAACTCACCATGAGTCAAGAAGGATTTTGGGATGGCTCAAACCGATGTTCAAAGGTTTGTGGCGTAACGTTTGGTTTGCCAACAAAATAAGGTGGAGTTCAATTAACACCCCGTGTCTTTTACAACCATTATCCATCCCAAGTCACCGCTTAATAGAAGCTTTCCATGGATTTCATCACGGTTACCAAAGTCCCAAGGAAAGAGTGTCATCATGCTAATTTTTTATAGACTCACTAAGTACACACAATTTTGTGCACCTCTCACCTCTTCAGTATAGCTTCCATCGCATTCATGGAGATACCAAAGCTACATGCAGCCTTCAAAGATTATTGTAGGTGATAGAGATCCCATCTTCACCGGACACTTTGGACAAAAATATTTTCTTGTTTGGGTACTAATTGGCTCATAGCTCATCCTATCATCCCTTAATCCGATGGACAAACCGAGATAGTGAACAAATGTCTGAAGGATACCTTCGCTGTTTTGTCTCCCGATAAACAAGCACAATGGTTCAAATGGTTACCCTTGGCGTATCATCGGTGGTGGCACACTTCCTTCACACCGCAACAAAAAATGACACCATTTATGGCACTTTATGGATACCCTCCTTCCATCACTTCTTCTAAAAGAAAATCTAAAGTTCAAGCAAGGAAGATCACATCGAGAATCAACAACAAGTTCTCCAAATCTTAAAGGACGTACCGGGACCATGGCACAAAATCGCATGAAACAACAAAACGACTAAATTATCAGAGGAAAGAAGTTTTAACAGTAGGATTGGGTATTTTTAAGACTGGCAACCATACAAACAGATGTCCCTCAAGCAAGCCAAGAAGGATAATAATTATCACCAAAGTACTATGGGCCCTTATAAGGTGGGTTGCAAAAGATTGGTACTACAGCATACAAATTGGAGCTGCCTTCACCTAGGCACACCCAGCTTTCCATGTTTCATGCTTAAAGAAAGTTATAGGCGGCAAGATCCTGCCTACAAATATATTTTGAACTTGATGAGGAAGGAAAATGATATTGGATCCTCGGCCATCACCGACACAAGAATTAACTAAGGAATGATCCATTTCAGAGTATCTCTCATTAAATGGAGGAAACTACAAATTGAAGATTCCACTTGGTAGCCGAGTCTTTTACATTTATGATTCAGATTTACTCAAGCTGCTATGACAACACTGTCCAAGGAGGGGCATGGTTAAACCCTAATATTGGCTCACTACACTTTAATTGGGGCATAGGATTAGTAATGCGTCGATTTATCGTCTAAGGCTTTAGGCCATTAGTTGTGATTTAGATTAGTAATGTTATTTTATTTATGTCGGCTTTAGGGCCATTAGAACCTCCTAGTCTCCTATATATACTACAGACATTTTCATTTTGAATCATCTTGTACTTGAACATTTAAGTGGGGTAAAAGGAGGTTTCCCCCTCGAAGAGGCTTATTATCTGATATTATCTCTTTTTCAAGGCGTTGAGTACTTTTATTGAGGTTTTTCTATGCTATATTGATGTTTGGTTCTTAACACACAGGGTGAAGAGGGGTTGGTGACTATATAATAAGAGGTGGATATGGTGAAAGAAGAAGAGGTCGAGGTGGTCAACATGGAGGATAAGAGTTTTACCTATATTTGGAGCAAGAAAAGGGAAGGATGCACTTTTGTGAAAAACCCCTCAAATAAAATCTGGAAGGAAAGAAAACAATATGTACTCATATTTGACAATACAAAAAAAATATGTTAATGAATCCATATAATTTTTTAGAAAATTGGATAAAGAAGAATAATTTCAAGGCTCTAGATGAATTTTTGGATCCATCAAGTGAGGAAGAATCCATAGCAAGGATGATAGAATTGCCGACTATATTGGATGCATCATGTTGTCGTTGGATGTGAAGAATGTTATTTTTCAGTTACCTTAATTTACCACCTCATCACTTGGTCAATGTGTCATGCCACCTTTGGATGTGAATAATGCCAAATTTCAACAATCCTTGTTGCCACCTCATCATCTATTCCCTATATCAAGTTTTCATTAGATGTGAAGAAGGATTAAGGGGCAAAGATGGGTGTACTAGTTAGCTCTGGTTACCACTTGGTCCACATGTCATGTTTTTATTGGATGTGAAGAATTCCACTTGTTATTTAGACATGGTTTGCACCTCATCACTTGGTCCATGTGTCACATCATCATTGGATGTGAGGAATGCCACATATTAGTTAGCCTAGGCTACCACCTCATCACCTAGTCCATTTGTCATGTCGTCATTGAATGTGAAGAAGGGTGTATAGACAAATATGGATGAGATGGATGGAGCATGGTGGATGGTCTCTAAGGTGGATGACCATGTGCATGGTTGATGATATCTAATACAAAAAATGATTTTTATAGTGTTGGTATATAACTTCCTATATTTTATTGTATAGATATTATTTGAGGATTGCCTTAATAAGTGGACAAACTCAACCTTTATGGTGAGTCTATTTTTCGATGAGGAAAAATTCTGCCTCCAATCTACTCATTTTCTCAAAATTCTAATGATGTGGTTTATCTCAAAATGAGCCAAAACTATTAATAAATAAGTTCAATAATATGCAATGGAATAGTGGTGAAAACCACCACAAAGGGCCTCTAAATGGATTTTTTGTTCTTTGAGTAGGATATGGACCTCTTCTCTGTATATTTTGACTTATTTGTTGGTTCATTTATCCAATTTTTTCCCCTAAAGGATAACTTTGTCATCAAATACTATACCATAGCAACTAGTGGTGGTTGACAAGTTTCAATGACTTTTTATTTTAATTTAAGTAGGATTCCAACGTATCTTAATGGGAGATGCACATTGCTATGTGATATGATTCGATTGGATTGGATTGTACTCATGAAATTCAGCCCACTCCTCCTTGTACGATGCATTCTTTTATCCACTTGCCCTGAATATAAATGAAATGCCATTCACTTATTCATAGTGTCCAACATCATCACCGACATCGTACTTTGGGGGCACTTGAAGAGTCATGTGCAACCATTGAAACAATAAACACAACCATATCCATGGCTTCTCGAGGTATTTTTTAAATAGGTGATTGGAAATGTTGAAGTAATTTAAGGAAGGTTTACATACTAATTAAAATTATTTTATTTAATAATCGGTTCATCATGTTGATAATGACCTTCTATCATGATTTTCTAATTGGAAATATTCTTATATGTTTTGAAAAGAGAGGGATTAAATTATCACAGATTCAAGGACACAAAACATATATAATTTTTTAGAAAGTATAATTGATAGAGATATATGAAGAAAAAACCTAAGAGTAAGTGTTTGTAATAAAGAATGAAGGATACAAGGAATGTTTACCATAGCCTTTATTTTAATCATTTATAACATCATGGTATGACATCATGATGACCACTTTGATGTCATATCCTTATCAGAATCAGATATGTTAGTTTCATGAAGTTACTTCATTCCCCTTAGAGGAGCATCAGGTACAATTTTCATATTTGAGAAGGAAAACCCAATATCAATGGCCTCTACTCCATCCTTCGAGGGAGGACAATTTTCCCCAATCAACTCTTATAGGAATACTATATAATTTTTTTTTTAAGTCAATGTTTGTTGATTTTCCTTAGCAAGAGAAACTTCATCATCTGACATTGGTTTCTTAGGAAAATTCTAATTTTTTTATTTGGATCTGGTCCCTTTTTCCCTTGAAGGATGAGCTTGTGCATGGGGATAAATATCGTGTAGATGTCATATAAGTTGATGAATTCAACACTAGAATGTTGTGTTCTCATAATTCAATACTTGAATCGACCTAAAAATTTCATTTGAGGGTCATTTTATCTGGAAGATTCTTACTCAAGTCTATTTCAACATATAAGATGTAGGTGTATGTAGGCAATCTCATTATAAATCTCCAAAATTGATTTTATGTAACTACCCAAAGTATTCTCAATATCCTCAAAAAATGATATATACCAAGAATGAAATAGAAAATTTGGGAGGTGTACCCAAAGTGTCATTCTAGTAATTGACATAGAGTTAGGATCAAAATTTTGAAATCGAGATATAAAAAGCCCCACTCTTCCCCAAAACTAGGGACCCTACTCTAAAACTTGCTTATAAGCAGCATGATAAAAAATATGAATTAAAAAAAACACCTTTGGAGAAGAGAGGAATCTCATAATTTTTTTTCCATGTTGAGTGGATCCATTGGCACAATGCCCATGAAGGAGGTCAATAACAATTAAACCATTAAATTTTCTCCTTAAAGGACATGTGTTTGGAAATTGAAAGCACCTCATGTTATAACATTATTTGGTTACCAGTGACCATGGATTCCTTGTTGCCCAAGATATTAGCCATTGAATATCTTTGATTCACACAAAACATATGTTAAATTGTTTTTTTTCTCATACCCACATTCTTCCTTTGAGAAATGTACAGGTACCCATCTGTTTCCTTTAACAAAGGTAGGGTGTCTTCCAAAAATTGTAAAAAGTAAAAAATGAGCATTAATTATGAACTCCTAAGACGGGTTTATGAAATCCATGCAACTGTACAACCCTAATTATTATTGCCAACAAACTTAACCAACTTGTGATAGTATAAATTGGGTTCAAATGTTGGAGAAAGGAAACCAACCATTCTAGTACCCTTATGCTAGAGCATTATCTTGAGAATTTAGCCTTGGATTTTTATGATTAATTCCTTTTGTAGAAGCCCTTGTTTTTGGGATTGAATCCCTTTCTTAGACTCTAGGATCTAAATCCTTTTTGATTTTCCAATGCACATATGGAAATGAGTTTGATGCAGAGTTGAAGTCTATATGTAGTCCAAGTAGGAGGAACCTGAACTCTACTAACAAAGGTGCCAATAACATATCATGTATTATTTCATATCTTTGTAGTTGATTTTTCACATTAAATTAATATATGAATATCCATCTTCTCCCCCCAAAAAACTATCACTACTACATATTGAAAAAATTGTGATGACTACTTGCGACAAAAGTACTCTTTCTTCACAAAATTCAAGATAAAAAGTTCAATTTTTCAATTTTGATCTAAATCATCTTGAGATGGTATGATACAGGTTTCATGAGTACAGGTTTGTTTTCTATGTAGAGGGATTTTTCATCACAAACATGACACAGATACATCGTATATACATTAATGTAGAACCTGAAATAAAAATGAAGAAATACTGATGAAAAATTAAAACTTGCGTCAACCAAATTGTGTACTTTGAAAGAAAATTAGGGTTTATGGTTTACATGATGAATTGATGATGGAAGAAAGTGAGTTTTTGAGTGAAATTTGTGTTCAGAAACCCTCCAATATCATTAAGGAATGAGAATATTCTATCCATGTCAAATTTCAGTGCATACATAAACTGTTTGAAAAAATTTCAACGTTGGCCCCATTCACAAGTCACTGTTGCTGATGTCTAGTCCTAGTACAATTATCGTTCCTTGTTCCTTGTTCTTTGTTCCTAGTTCCTCATTCCTTATTCCTTTTTCCTTTTTACTCATTCCTTGACCATCGTTTAGTCCCCAAGATCCATTATTTTTGTACAAAACATACTAATGGCATAAAATGTCCCACACAAAGACCAAATTAATATCCACTACATAAGTCTTTTATATTTTTTCAAGGACTATGTAATGAATATAAATTCTAAGAAGATTCAAATAGGACCTAAGAACCTTAATTTATTTCCTTAACAATGGGTGACATAACACTATCATTCAATAGTCAAATTGTTACATTTCATTGTTAGGCATCATGTGTACTGAGGGCTTGAGCCACCACAAAGGAAACGTGCAAAGAATATTTGTCTTATGAACAAGATATGGTACTATCCATTTTGAGGTTTGGAATAGAGATTGTTCTTATAGACTACACTACATTGCACCATTATATAATCCATACACTCCTTGCAAACCATGTAACACCATTCAAATTAGACACAATATTCTTGTGACGAATTAGCTATACTATCGACAAACATTTTTTGTCGATAGTATAGCTAATTCGTCGCAAGATTATTTACATTCATCTCTCCTACGACGATATCAAATGATTCTTGGATTCATTTCATATTTGTTTTATTAGCTTGAAATTAAAATTTGATACTTTGAAAGCTAGCTGGACCTTGAGTCAAATAAAAATATGAAATTTGGAATCATTAACATATCTACTAGAACATATGAAAAATAGAGTTTCCATGATGATATGATGATGAAATAAAGTGGGTGTGTGAGTTAAATTTGAGTCCAGAAACCCTCCCATATTGTTAATTCATGCAAATAGTCTATCCATGTCAAATTTCAATGCATACAGATACAGTTTGAAAAAATTTCAACATTGGCCCCATTCACATGTCACTGTTGCCGGCCTCTAGTATTTTTATGGTGTTGATTAAGAAATAAAAAAAAAGAGGGATTTTTAATCACAAATATGACACAAATACATTGTATATACATTAATGTAGAACCTGAAAGAAAATTTAAGAAAGACTGACGAAAACTTAAAACTTGCGTCAACCAAATTGTGTACTTTGAAAGAAAATTAGGGTTTATTGTTTACATGATGAATTGATGATGGAAGAAAGTGGGTGTGTGAGTGAAATGTGAGTCTAGAAACCATCCCATATCGTTAAGGCATGTGAATAGTCTATCCATGAAAAATTTCAATGCATACATAAATTGTTAGAAAAACTTTCAACGTTGGCCCCATTCGTAGGTCATTGTTGACGGTGTCTAGTCCTCGTACAATTTTCGTTACTTGTTCCTTGTAAAATTCGTTTGACATTACACACGTACAAACATCTAGTACTGCAAGGGAGTATTTTTATGGTGTTGATCAAGCAATCAACAAAAAAGAGGGATTTTTCATTAGTACAACCATGACACAGATACATTGTATATACATGAATGCAGAACCTGAAAGAAAAATGAAGAAAGAATGATGCAAACTTAAAACTTGTGTTAACCAAATTGTGTACTTTGAAAGAAAATTAGGTTTTCAAAAAAAAGTCTATATAAATGAAAAACAAGTTCATTGAAACTTTGTTGATGCAATACTGTGACAACAATATTAATGAAATCTTATACGATCATGATGGTATAAAAATGAAAGATATTCTCTTGGTTTCAAGAATAATTTATCCTCTATTGAGCAAGGTAAACCACATGAATGTGGAAGCTCATATGGCCCCTCCCCTCCCCCTCACATCACTCTCAATTGATCCCCAAAACCCAATCTATAAAATATAAAATATTCGAAAGCAACATCCTATTAAGATTCATGCATAGAAACTACAAAAACAAAAATTAATGAAGGTACATGAAATTATGTGTTTCTAAATGATATTTTTAGTCTACCATGTACTTTAGTATATTGGCAACTATTTTTAAGTTTCACATAATAATTAAACAACATGTAACATAGGATATAAAAAAGTCTCATAAAACTTAAAAACATGTAATTAACCCATGGCATTATAAGTAAATTATTTTAAGAGAATAATTCATACAAATTAAAATATTATATAGTCACATACGTAATCCAACCTCAAATTTTGTGTAATCATCCTTATTCTGTATCTTAATATTCTTCATCGAACTCAAAATCTGTATCATCATCCAGTTCAGAAACAATGTTGAAAGGATTGATGATATCATCATCGTCATCAATGTCATTTTCGAGCATATTTTCATCGACATCATCATCAAGAATTGCAATATTGTCTCCTATGCCTGGATCATGATCTTCTTCTTCTTCTTCATCTGTCGACCCTGCATGATATTTCGGCTCTGTCTGATCTGTCAAATCATCTTCTTGATCTTCAACATCATCTTCTTCCTGTAAAAGAATATACTTAATTGGCCTTCCTCTTGGATTATATCTAACAAAAAATGACCAATCCCTTTCACCTGGAACATTTGAGTAAAAGACATGTTCACATTGGCTTGGAAAAACATAGCGATAATGTCCTCTTTCAAACACCGTTGTTTTAATCATTGGAAATCCATTAGCATCTTGAATAACAGTTCTTTCCTCATCGTGTTCATGCATTCGTAACCTATACCATTTGACATCGAACATAACTAATTTGAAGGAATTAAAGTCACACTCAAGTATATCATTTAAATACACATAGTATCTATTTTTAGATTCTCGAGGATGTTTTTCACTCCTAGAGGAAACATTAGTGACCTGGAATACTGCAATTATCCCACTATCAGAAGTTTTCCTGGTTTCATCCAATTGTTTGATAAAAAATTTACGACCATTGCACCACATAGCCTTGTGGTGTTTCAGCTGCAATATGTCAGATATGTAAAAGATGCATTGTCAATTAATAAATTAACATATATTTATATAATTTCAAAAGTATCTGAAAAATACAGTACAGATGTAGTCACATTAATATAATATAAAATAACTGAATAAAATGGGTGAATTTTCTTACTTGTCCATCTTTCAATCCATATGGTAAATAAATTCCCCTCTACGTAATATTGGCATATTCGTTACGATGACCTTCTCTAACCAATTTAGACAGTCATTTCCATGATAACCTACCTCCATTATGTTGTTTACATCTTNATACATTCATCCAATCAAGATTATTTGCAATGTATAAATGTAGTGCATCCCACTCTTGAGAAACTGAATCAAAAAATCATAATTCACCAATATTAAATATTAGTTATAACATCCAATATGGAGGTAATTATAAATATTAATAATTTATGAAATAAATTATATTAATATATTAATGAGTATGACCATATACACAAAAAACGAAACTTTATATGTATTATTAATATAAATTTTCACAATTATTAATATATTACCTCTCATTTTTTTCATTCTACCTTTCCGCAAGAGATGCTCCTGATATTCAAATGTTTTGATGGAGTTCACATCCCAAATGCGATCCACTGCATTCATAGTTGGCGCTGTTAATTTAGGAAGATACTGACTAATATACACCATGGATTGATATACCATATATACCTCCACCATAGAACCCTCACGATGTTCTCTTTATCTAACCAACGCCTTCAATTATTTCAAGTGCCTCTCCACCATCCACATTAACCTTGTGTGAACATGTCCACAAATTTCAATTTCCTCAACTTGGTGTAGGAGGTAGTGTTCTTGTGCATTGAAAAATGTTGTAGGTATATACTTTTTCATTTCACACATTAGACGAGGAATTTCTCTCTTCCAATACTGTATATCATATTCATGGATTTATTTCAATGACAACCATCTACATGAGATCATGACACAAGAAAATAACATGTTTCAACATAACATAACATAATATATTACATTACAAATAAAACACATATCATTAAGTACACCAATAATTTGAAAGAACATTTTTCATATAAATCACAACTACTTACGTCATGTATTTTCCAAGATCATATACAACTTGTTTGACGTTGTTGTCAAAGTCGTTTGGGAGAGATGGCGGTAGAACATACTGTAATAAAAAAACTTATTTGTTATTTGTTTCGACCAAAGTCGACGAGAAAAATAAAAAAATAAAAGATGTATAAGGCCAATATATATAAATATGTATACCAAAATTATTACCTTAATTAAGGTATGCTAATCGTGTGTTTTTACCCCATCAAATTCACCTTTCTTCGTTAAGATATTATTTATGTTTGAAGCAAAACCCGTGGGAAATTTAATTCTTTGAATGACCTCTTTTACATCATTGATTTGTTGCTCTGTTAATAACCATGGAAGGTTATTTCGGTCTAGTACTCCATCTGATCTATTTGAATATCGGATAACACTTCACATTGCATGATTGGCTTCCTGAATGTGAGTACAAATTTTGACAATTATTTCTTTGTCCCTCCTACCATCTATGATTCACCATAATGTTTCAGTCACATTCTTCCCGATATGCATTGTAGCAAACAAATGAGCTATTTTTAGCTCCTCATAGTAGGGAAACCTCATGAATTGAGCGGGATAACGTTTTATTCCTTGTGGAAGCCCATTATTAATACCTTCATGATGATTTCAGCCTTCATGAAGAATAAAAGAAATCAAAAAAATAATTATCAAGTACGGTAAAATAAATTCAATGATTAAAATAAACATTCAAAACATTACATGATCTATGATACATAAATAAATTGAGTACCTTGACAATTTCTATTATATTCCAACCTCCATAGGTGAGGTGTCATTCTTTGTGGTTTTAAACCAGTCTCTTCTTTCCCATTGAAAATATGTTTTTTAGTAGTACGATACCTATGGTTCTTAGGAAGAAGGTGTCTATAATCATCAAACACCACTTTTCCTAAAAATTTTGAATGACGATACTTCATCTTAGGGCCACAATCTGGACATGCAAATTTACCCTATGTTTGAAGACTTGCAACAAATGGATTAATGTCAATTATATGATGGTATTATTTAAAAATTAAACATGCACCATGATAACATTAAAAAATTATATAGTATTAAAGAGCAATATTAGAATGCTACATACCACAAAAATGTGTTAGTCCAGGGGAATCTTGAATTGTCCATAAAAGTATTCCATAGAATTTAAATTTCTTCTCCCCGATTGGTTTACATATGTCATACATTGTGATGCCAACCCATAACTTTAGTAGATCATCAATAAGAGGCTCGATATATACATTCATATCTTTAACCTGGTACTTACATAATTTTTTTAAATTAGACATAATTACTATAAGAATGATATCATGTAATATATATAAGTAAATAAATAAACAAAATATATTATGCAAAAATTGAAAAAAATGAAAATGTTACATTCAAAAAATTAATGTAAACAAATACCTAGAACAACCATTGTCAACATTATGTGCTCCCTCTTTATTGACATCCAAGGAGGAATGTTATTGTTGATAACAAAAATAGGCCAAACTGAGTAAATATACCTAAGCTCTCCAAATGGATTAACACCGTCAGTTGCCAATGAAAGCCTAACATTATGAGGTTCATCTTTGAAATCTGCCCATTTTTCCTCAATTTCCCTAAATGCAAAACCATCAGCAGGCATTCTAAGAGAACCATATCCACTTCTGTTACGTGCATGGTAATCCATAAATTGTGCTATACTTTCACACCCGAACAATCGCTGCAAATGTGGAATTATGGGAATATGACGAAGAACCTTTCGAGGCACCCTTTTTGTTACTTGATCGGTTCGATATCTACTGATAAGACATTGCAGACATTCTGTTTTCGAAGCATGTTGTCCATAATATATAATATGGTCATTAGTACATGCATCTATAGTTTGATAATCCATTCCAATGTATTTCATAATGTCATGCAAACCTCGATATGTGCGAGGTAAAATATTTGACGATGGTAACAAAAATTCACATAACAATCTACAACATAACAAATAACTAGTTAATGTAAAGAATATTAATCGTAAAAATTGCATTCTTATTTTACACATTAATTAACACTAAAAACAAATAGAAAAAAATCAACATTTATGTATAATATGAGATGAAACATATTACATACCTCAGGATCTGTGTCATACAAGTGTTCGACAAATTATTCATAACCTTTAAGTTCACTAGCAGGAATGTAGCAGAGAGAAGATTTGCTCTTGATCCTTCATAAAGTCATTTATTTTCCTTTTCTAATAGAGGTTCATCATAAATACCATCATTGTCCCCATCCTCATCCGACTGTGAAAACGAATATTGGATCATTTGATTTGTCCCATCATCTTCTTCCATGGGATCATTAACTTGATTTGTCCCATCATATTCTTCCATGAGATCCTCATTTGCTTGGTCATGATGTTCCTCAGCTTGTACAACATCATTTCTACTAATACTTCGTGCAATATTCTATGGAAAGTTAGAGGGAAACTCTAACTTTAAAATTACAAACAATCATGCAAAATTAGTGTATACTATAACAAACATTCAAACAATATATATACATATATGTAATTTTATATAAAATTGACAAAATGAAAACAAATAATGAATATATAGTTAATTACCATGGGACGATATTCATTTGATCCACCATCAATGTGCCCATATTTCCTACAATGTTTTTTAGCTGTTGCTATTAAAACTCTTGCAGGACGTATGAGGCAACATTTTTTGCAAGGGCAATAACATCTACCATCACCCTTTTCACCTGCTTTACTTTTTTCCTCACCTCTAACTATATTTGGCGACATTCTTCCACACAACTTCCTCACAAAAATACCCTTTCTGAACTGTCGTTGTTATAGCAAGATTTTCGCAACATCTTTAAATCGTCAAATATTTATAGGTCAACTTAGATCACAGTCGTCGCAATTGCGATGACCATGACCTAAATATTTCTTTTTTTTTTACCTATTTATTTGTTATATTTAGGTCACTTTGTCAAAGACTGGAATGGTTATAATAGTCATATCCTCTCTTGCGATGAACATTGACTATATCAATTTAGACTTTGTCAAAATGTATAATGGTCAATATGGATAGTATCAAAAAGTCTAACGGTCAATAGTGAGCATCGCTCTTGTGACAAAAACAAAAGCTTGTCGAAATATAGACAATAGTCCACCATCTTGATGATCGTCACAAAATAGAATAAAGTTTGGTTCTGTCGATAGAGCGATGGATACGTGGTGGATTTAGATCAAAATTGAAAAAATGAACTTTTTCTCTTGAATTTTGCGACGAAAGAGTACTTTCGTCGCAAGTAGTCGTCGCAATTTTTTCAATATGTAGTATTGTGTGCATATGTTTCCCTATTTAAACCCACTATGATTCCCCCCTTGATTCATGGCTAATTATTCTATGTTTCGTGCAACAAAACAATACCAAAAATAATGGTTTATGTGATATAAGATCACGCTTTGCTTCACTTTACTTGTGGAACACCCAATTATGTTGCTCCCGAGGTACAATAACTATTCTTTTTGTTATCATTTATCACTAATTGAAAGTTGCAAATGACAATGATTTTGTAAAAGGATTGTTCTCTTTATGTTGGACTACAAAGATATTCATTTGGGATTCCATTCGCTATGTTTTATAGGTCATCAATAATAAAGGTTATGATATCACAACCGTGGACTTGTGGTCATGTGGATGTAAGTTTTAAACCTTTTACAATAATGAAATGCATACACAGATTCTTAATACAGAAAAGAAAACAATTGCAATCACATATATACACATAGATTTACTATGGAAAACCAACCAGGAAAACCAATAACTTGTTTTAGAGCCACATCTCTAATTCTATATATATTCTTCATTGTTTACAGTACAATATATATAGGATCTCATGGAATCTGGAAAAAAAACCCATAATACATTAAACCTATATTAGAATTAAATTGTATTTCATTAACTAGAATTACATTACCATGGACCACAAAACCATGTGCCATAAAACTGCCAAAGGTGAAAACCATACCGAGAAAAACTGCTTGGTAAAAAACTATCGATGATTTTTCGCTTGGTGGGTTCCTTCAAGCTCCATTGAAGAGGGAGATACAACCCCCATGAAAGGTATGTGTGACCCCCCTACCACTAAACCATGTGAAAATGGAATGGGGCAGTGAATATTTAGTTATCCTCAAAGAGACACAGTGGGATGCATCAGGTAAAATAGGAAATCTCATGACCTTGCAACAATGTTTTCTATTTATATATGTATATATGTATTTATTTTTTTGAAGAATGAGGGATCTAAATCATTTCTTTCATCATGCATATAGAGGTATGTCACGTCCTATGGGGATGCGAGTATTAGGACATCGTGGTGATGTTCAAGATGTAGTGGTTTCTAGTGTCACAGTAGGAGGACTCTGTGAGGTGGAGATGAACCTACATGGATTGACCATTGATGTTCCTTCTATGAGGATATGATATGTACCTTTGGACATTCAAAGGAACACAGTCAATTTGTCTGAAGGCCTTAGTCATCTGCTATGATGAGTGGCCAAAGAGGTTGTTTTCTATGCTAAGCACAATGTAGTGCAGGAAGACGAGTAGAGTCTCTTGTCATAATAGTCTTTTATGATGATGTCATGAGCATAATGACCCTCATTGTTTCCCTACTATGTACTTTTTTGGATGATGTATTTTGACACACTTTTTCTACTTTATATATAGACATATATATATGAGTTTTGATATGGCTCCTTATGTTTTTAAATGACATGATGTTTTAATGTCCATGTTTTATGTCTTAGATGCTTTTCTATATGTGATGTACCAATCCAACATATAATTTGCTAACGAATTTGTAATCGTATTGAGTTATCTCAATATATGCCTATATTCTAAGAATTCAAAATATCTTTCGAGATGACGAACACTTATATAGACACGTGGAAAAATTGGATTGTGAATGGTGTATTCATGGTTAATTTAATGGACCACAAGTTGAGAATCAAGGTTGATAATCAATTGAGATATACCTAAATAATAAGCTTCAGTTAAAAGTCCAATTACGAAAGGATATTATGCAATGTTATTGGTTGCAGATCCAAAGAAAATTCCTCCTGAACTCACTAACTTTCCAGAGTGGTAGATGACCCAAGTTGCAGAAGCTATGTTCTGGGTATGTTGACTAGCGCCATCCGAAAATATGAAATATATAGGAAAGGATTTTTTCATCTGCACATTCAAGCACAAAGAAATCTATCAGAAGGTTTAAAGAATGAGGAAAAAGATCGTGCACAAAAAATTAAAGACACACCCAACCAAAAATATAGTACAATAATGTACAAAGAACACACATGATATATTCTATTCATAGTACATTTTCAGGTAAATCCATTTCGGGGTTCACCGAGAGATAATCCTTCGTAATCCACTAACTCATAGGAACCTCTCTGTAGCACACACTTCATGATTTATGGCTCCTGCCACATATCTTATAACCTACCTACACCAAGTTTGTCATGATATTTTTCATAGACAAGGAATATATATCCTTCTACAAAAGCGCAAGGTTGAATGGATTTATTGTATTGAGTCTTGATGTGTTTTTTATATGTCCCGTTAATGAGAGAATCATCACGACGGGTTTCATTCAACTTCAGTAGATATGAAAATCATTCTTCTTTGGTAGAATTATGGGGTAAGAGTTGTAGGGTTAATTTCAGGGATGAAATCTCACATTCAATGGGAAACACTACTTCCAACCCATATACCAATTGGAAGGGTTTAAATCCAGTGGTGGTTTTAACTGAAGTTCGATAATCCTAGAGTGCGGAGAAGAGATACAAATTACAAGAGGTTTTATTCACCCCCACCATGCATTGAAGAATGGTCTTTAGGACTTTCTTGATGGCTTCAAATTATCCATTGGCTTGAGGATAGTAAGGGAATGATTTATCAAGAGTAATTAAAATTATAAAAGTGTTTGTATCCTCAAAACATTAAACAAGAATCCATGTGGTTGAAAACTCAATGATCATAAGAGTGGTCCAAGGTGTTGGGCCTCAGAAATGTCCTATTTTCATCCACCTTTCCCTTCATTATTCTTTACATTTGATCATCCCATTAACCTTCCATCATACCATTTTCATAAATATACTTGGGTTTCTCCTTATTATTTTCCATTGTATTCATTTCAATATTACAAGTGAATTTATGATTAAATCTTAGAAAAATGACATATTTTCATTATATATCAAGGTTGGATGAGTTTGATGATGTGTGAAGGCATATGTGAAGATTTCAACAAAGTCAAATATTACCACCTAGCCTCAAATTCGAATTTCATGCTTCAAACTTTGAATATTTGAAGAATATTTGGGACAATCATTCAAGCATGTTCAAAGGAGAAGATCATGGGAGACACAATGGGATGTCTTATCCAAAGATATAGTGCTGGAGGATTTGAAGGAATTAAAGTTGAGAATATTGGATCTGTAATTATGGCACTCTTCAAGACTTTCATGTGTATAAGAGAGTGCTCTCTTCATGGGGGGAGTGAAATTATAAATCAAATTAGAGTATTCATTATTGGGAGTTAGAGTTAGAGATCATATAATTCATAATTTGGTCTTGTAATAATTGGAGAAGGATTCTTAGCTTTGTTATTCTTTCATGCTTATTCATAATTTGGTCTTGTAATTAGGAGAAGGGGATTCTTAGCTTTGTTATTCTTTCATGCTTTGTCATTTGACTCTTGTAATATAATTTGAGATTGATATATTGTGTGAGATCACATATGTCTTTTGTCATTCAACTCTTCATATGTTGTATTGCCTTCCTAGATTAATTTCCTTCTTTCCTAGTTAGTCTTTCAATGCTTTCCTAGATTAATCTCATTTGAACAATTTAGATTAGATTAGTTCTACTTCAATCCTGCATATATAGTGTGTGTGATTTGTAAGCTTACAAAGCTCAGATTGACAAATTAAATAGTTGGGAAAGTACTACAATGGAATTAAACAACAATATTTCCGCCTAACATTTTGGCACCATTGCCGGGGAAGCACGATGGATTGAAGTTTAGTTTGATTTCCTGCAAGTGTGTCTGCATGTGTTGGTAAGGGGTCATAGCATCTACTTGAGTGGAGACTCCTCATGTTCTTCCTACCAGCTCTAGAGAGTGAATTTAAAGTCACGCAAATTTCATTTTCCGCAAGTGTGAATTTCAATTGTAGCAAGTGTGTTTTTCGCAAATGTGAAGAGGTTTTCACGTGTTTCAGCAAGTATGATTTTTAGTTTTTTTTAATTTGATTTGGGTGTTGTAAGAACCCCTTTTTCAGTATGTTTTAATAATGAATGTCATCTTGGAACTACTCACTCAGATGCTCATGAAAGTTGGGATCTCCTCTTCTCAGGAAGAGGAGATCTTGACAGCAATTAAAGATTCAAACACTCCTCCAACAACAAACGAGGATTCAAGATCTAAAGACTCCTACGCATTAGATGAAGAACAAACATTTGAGTAGGAGATTAAGGAAGATGAAGAGGAGTTACAACAAGATCTGAGCGAGGAAAAACACGCCTATGAAATCATTATCGAACAATGGTTCTAGGTAAGCACTTGATTAGATACAATTTATTTCTTAGTTAATTTGTCGTTACAGCAACAAAATTCATTTATTCTTGTAAATTTCTATCTTTCATTTGAAAAATTGCACATGAATATATTTTTGTTATTGTTGCATGCTTGGCTCCATTTGAAGTTTGACTACATGTAACTAATATTTAAGTTTCAATTAGCATAGAGTAAGTAGGCTAACGAATAAACAACGTTTTTGCTCTAATTTTTTTTTTAAAATAAGTATGCTCACGAGGATCAGAAAATATGGATGATTTTGTGATGTAGGATCATCTCTCCACGTCAATCATCTAGCCATCGAGCCCACGTTAGCACACACATTCAATGAAGAGAGACGCAACCCTCATTTCAAAATTTGAAATTTGAATGTAATTAATGTTGTAGGTTGTTGAGCCATGAGGCCGTGCTTTGCACAGGCTGTAGATAAGGAGGCCTTTAATGTTTGAAGGTTGAAATTTAGATCCAATTCTAGACTAGACAACCCATTCAATGTAAATGAATAGGGTAGGTGAGATTGGAGGGAAGAGCTCGAAGAGCCCCCTCATGAAAACGATCATTGTATCTGTTTTGAATAGAAGAGAGCTAGTAGAGTACACAGAGAGAGTAGAGAAGGAGCCGAGACTCTATTAAAGTTCATGATTAGAACACCTTTGTAAAGAGGCATTTTTATTAATACAAACTAGAGCAGTTTTTCCTGTATATTGTCTGTGTTATGTGAATGTATTTATGTGTTCTTTGTATGCTGTAGATGTATGTTAGGAATGCATTTACAGGGGTTGTTTGATTTCAGGGTTAGAGGTATTTTAGGCTTCACACCAGGAGGGTGTGACATAATGCTACGGGTTTTGATAACCGTGCACAAAGGGTGCATTTCTGAATTCTGTGGATTTAGACAAAGGCGTGCCAGGAGGGTAGAGCAGCTGAAATCATTAGCTCAGGGGAAGACCTCAAGGTTGTTGAACACCTTGGAGGAAAGACTGTGTAGAGAAGATAGAGTTGAAGACATAATCTTTGAGGAGTTCTGTAGAGATTTTCCAGGTGGGCATTGAGCAGGTGAAAAGAATGCATAGAGGAACTTTGTTGAGTTCAGAAGAAGACCGAATCTCTGAGGAGTTCTGTAGAGGCTCTGCCAAGTGGGCATTGAGCGTATGCATAGTGATGCATTGAGGAAGAACTCTGCTATGAGTTCAGACATAAGTTAGAATCACCGAGGATTCTAAACACTATGTTAGGAGGCATTGAGTAGGTGCCAAAGAGCATATGAAGAACTCTTTGAGTTCTGGATTTGAAGAAGAGTCCAAGGAGAAGGATCTTCACAGGGTTGTTGAACACCCTTCAGACTCAGTAATAAGTTGGCTTGAGTAAAGGAGTGCTAGGAGAGCATTTGATTTTCCATCTGAAGGAGAAGGAAAAAGGACTGAGTCCCTTAGGGGTCAAAGCTACAGGAAATCTCATAAGGGATAGCACCTTTGTGTGTGCAGAGACTCTGCAAGGAGTGCAGGAGTTGTGGAAACCTCTTAAGGTTTCAAAGAAAGTCAAGCTCGGGAGGGCGAGTGCTTTTACACATAGAGTCATAGCTGCAGGGGTCACAAAAACAAAGCAAAGGTTGAGGCCTTTTTCACTTGGAGAATTCTTCCAAGTCTAAGAAGAACGTGCACAAGCTCAGGAGGGAGCATAGCTGCCGTCGGATCACCCAAAGAGATTTGGATCATTGAAGTTTCCACGTCCAGGGAGCAGCAGGAGAGCACACAGAGCAAGAGGAAGATTGTGATCCGTTAGATCTTGCTCAAAATAGCCGATAGCCGTTGGATTGGCAGGAAGTTGCACATGGTGTAATCCTTAAGCATAGATCAAAGGACGAGAGTCCTAAAATAATTGAGCTATCGGGATTTCAGACTTCAGGTTTTTGGAGGTCTCGAGGACAAGAGGTCGGGACACCCCACGATGAAAGTCTTGAAATAGAGAATAGATCGCAACTGTCCATATGAGGGAGGACATGTGTCACGAGATCACCCATTCTGGGGATTTGAACATCGAGAAACAGAAGAGGAAGGAGTCTTTCAACTTCGCACATGGCGAAGTTCCAAAAAGATCAGAGCCGTCCATTCATTAGGACACGTGGCGGAGATCGAGGAACCCGTCGGTATTTCGGCTACCGGGGTTTCAAGTTGACAGAGGATTTGTTTCACTGGGAGTCGCAAGTCGTGAAATCATGAAATGCAGGAGGACCGTCCATCTTGAGGAGACGCGTGGCAGCAATCCAGGATTTTGGGAGATTTTTTGAAAGGAGGCCATTTCGGCAAATCAGAAATTGGGAATTCGGGAATCCCATTGACAAGAGGTCGGGCTCTCATATTGATAAACCCCGAAATAAGATTGTGGTCTTATGAGGAGTGGTCACATGGACTAGGGGCATAGCCAGAGGGGCTAATGCAAGAAAATCCTTTTCAGCAAATCGACATTGCGGATATCAGAAGGTCGTAGAGTCAAGGACTCAAGAGATCGGGACACTGAGGGTTCCGAAACCCGAAATTCCATTTCGGGAAAAAATTCACGGTCTTGTACAGTGACTGTGGGGAAAGAGGAGGACCTATGGATCAGAAATTTGAGATTCAAGTAGGGAATCAAGAGAGCTAATTCAGCTCGGACGAGTGATTGAATGATCGTTAGACCGGGAGGTCGACGTTGTACCTACCAGGAGGGCAGAGGGGATCTGCATCAAGTTTGGTATCAGAGCTCCACTCTATTTGTACATTGTAAACAGAGGAAGTAGGAAGAGAAGGAGAATAATCTGGTACATGTCAATTTGGTATCAGAGGTAGCTTTCAAGAACATGCAGAGAGAAGGAAAAGGAAGACAAAGTGCTGGAGACTCTGTGATGGTTGTTTGCGGGTAGGAAACAATCAAGGAGACAGTCAGGAAGACTGTGGAAGAGGCTGGAAACACTCAAGGGTGCATAGTGACAACAACAGGTTTTCCAGGAGGGCAGACAGGAACAACAAGATGGCTACTAAATGCTATATGAGTGTTGGAAGGAAATACCCAGAGCTGATGAGTGAAGCTGAATGGGATGAAGAACTCATTGAGATGAGTGCGAGAATGGATGAACTTGAATTTGGGATGCAGTAGGATACCAAGTCGCGATGGGTATATGAATGTCCCATGAGGAAGTTACAGGCAAAATGGCCAGTCAAGGAGTTGATGGCTAGAAGACAGTGTAGTTTGTTAAGAGGATGGTTGAGGCATGTTGAAAATCTTGACGGACCTGAGGAGATGGTTCAGGTATGTGAACTAGAGGTTGGGAGAAATCTCAGTGATGCTGAGGGTGAACTGAGGTCACAGGAAGATCTCAAGGATTGTCAAGAAGACAGTCAGAAAATTCCCAATTGCCAAGAGGGTAAAGAGTTGAGGTTGCTGCGAGATCTCACAGCCTGTCATGAGGACAGCCGGGAAAATTTCATGTTGCCAAGAGGGCAATGAATCAAGATCACTGCGGGATCTCATGGACTGCCAGGAGGGCAGAAGGAAAATCCCAATTTTCTAGGTGGGCATGGGAATAGAAATGAGGATATCTGAGAGTCTCATGGACTCAGAGGTGAGTTCAAATCATCCTGAGGAGCTGACAGAGCAGGCGAGCTCAGAGAAGAGTTTGAATAAGCCAGAGTAGCTAACAGAAAAGGAAGATCGGAGAAATCTTCTAATGATTGGGGGAATTGAAATATTCCTGCCACATAGCCTAGTTGAGGCAGAAATTTGCATTGCCAATGCAGCAGTGACAATAGAAGAATACCATCTAGTCGTGACTGTCAAAGAAGAATTGGAGCAAGTGTTAGAAGCTACCCAAACAGAGGAAGATGAACATTATGAGGAGTGGCTCAATATTTTCAGCCAGGAAGTTGAAAAGACTGCAATGTTGTAGATTGCAGAAGTTGAAGAAGAAGAGGTAGACAACATGAGATTTTCTGATCTGTGTGAATAGATTGAAGCCCTGGAAAGAAGGTTGATAGTGCAAGGCCTGCACATCGAACAGATCAAGTTGGAAGTAGAAGAAGGGAAAATGCAGCTGAGGATACTGCAAGAATAGAGCCAGCCACTCGAGCAACTGGACAAAGTGATCGAGGAGATCAGGAAGATGATGGTAGAGTCAACAAAGACTACCAGCAAGGAGAAGCTCGGCAGAAAAGCAGCAGCAGCGCAGCAGAAGTAGCAGCAACAGAGAGATGGAGCAGATGAAAAAATCCAAAAGATTGTTTGGGATCCAGGAGGATTTCCACAGCTGAGAGTGGGAGCACATGAGAATGAGCTCATTTTGTAGCTAAGGAGTATGATGCAAGAGCATCTCTCCATGTCAATCAGCCAGCCAACCAGCGCATGTCAACACACGCATTCAATGAAGAGAGGCGCAACCCTCATTTCAAAATTTGAAATTTGAATTTAATTAATGTTGTAGGTTGTTGAGCCATGAGCTCGTGCTTTGCACAAGATGTAGATAAGGAGGCATTTAATGTTTGAAGGCTGAAATCTAGATTCGATTCTGGACTATACATCCCATTCAATGTAATTGAATAGGGTAGGTGATATTGGAGGGAAGAGCTCGAAGAGACCCTTCATGAAAAAGATCATTGTATCTGTTTTGAATAGAAGAGAAGTAGTAGAGTACGTGGAGAGAGTAGAGAAGGCGCCGAGACTCTGTTAAAGTTCGTGCTCAGAACACCTTTGTAAAGAGGCATTTTTATTAATACAAACTAGAGCAGTTTTTCTTGCATATTGTCTCTGTTATGCGAATGTGTTTATGTGTTCTTTGTATGCTGTAGATGTATGTTAGGAATGCATTTGCAGGGGTTGTTTGATTTCAGGGTTAGAGGTCTTTGAGGCTTCACACTAGGATGGTGTGACAGAATGCTGTAGGTTCTGATAGTTGTGCACAGAGGGTGCATTTCTAAATTCTGTGGATTCAGACAAAGGCATGCCAGGAGGGCACAACAACTAAAATCATTATCTTAGGGGAAGACCTCAAGGTTGTTGAACACCTTGGAGGCAAGACTGTGTAGAGAATACACAGTTGAAGACATAATCTCTAAGGAGTTCTGTAGAGCTCTGCCAGGTGGGCATTGAGCAGGTGCAAAGAGTGCACAGAGGAACTCTGTTGAGTTCATAAGAAGATAGAATCTCTGAGGAGTTCTGTAGAGGCTCTTCCAAGTGGGAATTGAGCATATGCATAGTGATTCATTGAGGAAGAACTTTGTTGTGAGTTCAGACAGAAGTTAGAATCACTGAGGATTCTAAACACTCTGCCATGAGGGCATTGAGTAGGTGCCAGAAATCACAGGAAGAACTCTTTGAGTTCTGGATTTGAAGAAGAATCCAAGGAGAAGGATCTTCACAGGGTTGTTGAACACCCTGCAGACTCAACAATAAGTTGGCTTGAGTAAAGGAGTGCCAGGAGAGCATTTGATTCTCCATCTGAAGGAGAAGGAAAAAGGACTAAGTCCCTTAGGGGTTGAAGCTATAGAAAATATTAGAAGGGATAGCACCATCATGTGCGCAGAGACTCTGCAAGGAGTGCAAGAGTCGTGGAAACCTCTTAAGGTTTCAGAGAAAGTCAAGCTCAGGAGGGTGAGTGCTTTTACGCACAAATTCATAGCTGCAGGGGTCGTAGAAACAGAGCAAAGGTTGAGGCATTTTGCACTTGGAGAATTCTTCCAAGTCCAGGAAGAATGTGCACAAGCTCAGGAGGGAGCACAACTACTGTCAGATCAGCCAAAGAGATCTGGACCATTGAAGTTTCCACGTCTAGGGAGAAGCAGGAGAGCGCATAGAGTAGGAGGAAGATTGTGAGCCGTCAGATCTTGCTCAAAATAGCCGACAATTGTTGGATTGGCAGGAAGTTTCACGTGGTGTAATCCTTAAGCATAGAGTAGAGGACGAGAGTCCCGAAACAATTGAGCTATCCGGATTTCAGACTTCAGGATTTTGGAGGTCTCGAGGACAAGAGGTCGGGACAACCCACGACGAAAGTCCCGAAATAGAGAATAGATCGCAGTCGCCCATCTGAGGCAGGACACGTGTCATGAGATCACCCATTTCAGGGATTCGGACATCGGGAAATAGAAGAGGAAGGAGTCTTTCGACTTTGCACCTGGCGAAGTCCCAAAAAGATCACAGCTGCCCATTCATTGGGACATGTGGCGGAGATCGAGGAACCCATCAGTATTTCAACTATCGAGGTTTTAGGTTGACAGAGGATTTGTGTCACTGGGGGTTGCAAGTCGTGAAATTGTGAAATTCAGGAGGACCGTCCATCTTGAGGAGATGCGTGGCAGCAATCCAGGATTTCGGGAGATTTTCAGAAAGGAGGCCATTTCGGCAAATCGGAAATTGGGAATTCAGGAGTCCCGTTGACAAGAGGTCGAGCTCTCGTATTGATAAACCCTGAAATAAGACTGTGGTCTTATGAGGAGTGGTCACATGGACTAGGGGCATAGATAGAGGGGCTAATGCAAGAAAAGCCTTTTCAGCAAATTGACATTTCGGAGATCGGAAGGTCGTAGAGTCAAGGACTCAAGAGATTGGGACACTGAGGGTTCTGAAACCCGAAATTCCATTTCGGGAAAAAATTCACGGTCTTGTATAGTGACTATGGGGAAAGAGGAGGACCTGTGGATAAGAAATTTGAGATTCTAGCAGGGAATCAAGAGAGCTAATTCAGCTCGGAGGAGTGATTGAATGATCCTTAGACCAAGAGGTCGACACTGTACCTGCTAGGAGGGCAGAGGGGATCTACATCATTTCGATTTTAGGAATGAATGTTTTTGCAAACATGATTAACAGTAAAAAAAATAAAACATTAGATGAACAAAAAACAAAGAGAAAATTTTACATGCTATTACAACATGTTGATACAATGAAATTTTTACATGCTGTTACAACGAAATTTTACATGTTACAGAGAAAATTTTACATGTTGTTATAGCATGCTGTTACAGTGAAACTTTTACATGTTGTTACAACATGCTGTTACAGTAAAAAAAATTCATGCTGAAACAATGATCGTTTTTTTTGCTGTAACAGTGATTGAATAAATTTGCAGATCTGCAATAAAACAATAGTGGCATTAGGATAAAATAAAACAAAATGAATATAATAATAATAATAATAATAATAATAATAATAATAATAATAAATGGTCTACCAATTCATGAGTTTTTCCCCACTAAACTGTTGCGGCATGCTGAAACAATGCTAAACTGGGGTTAGTTGAATTCCATTTAAACTGTGCAAAAATTGTTTCCTGCTGCAATAGTTTGTGGTTTGAAGTTGCTTGTTTATTTTTGGTTTGAGTTTCCGCATCACCCCTTGAATTACAACCTGCAAAACAAACAAATGAATTAATACTGTCATTTTCTGCATCCACGTTAGTAAGAAAATGAATTCAATGGTTTACTGCTCCACCTTCTCATCTCCGATGAATCAACATTCGAGCTTGATTTTTGTTTGTATATTTTCAATAATAGGGAAGCTGGAAATTTCTCTCCATCATTTTAGCATTCGATTCGAGCTTCATATCAATAATTGGACTATGTTGTTGATGGAGAAATATGGGCCAAAATCTTAATGATGTCATTATTTAAACTGCCTATATCTACATAGTTTAGTTGTCGATCGTCTACAAATTCTTTCAAATCAAATCAAAACCAATTGCTTAAAAAATGATGATTAGTTGGGTTGCCTATTATTGGCAACACGGTTTTATTCGTTTTATCCAACACATCATCGGTAAACAACCAGTATGTATCCCTCCAATCACGCTTCAAGATGATTGTATCTTCTTTCAGATTTGAAATTAATCGGTTGTTTGTTGTTTTACATGATGTGGCATCCGAGAGAGATGGGAAGAAAATTGTTTTGTTCTGCTATTGAGATTATTAAGCCATACAACCCGGATAAAAATCTCAATGTTTCCATCTATGGATTTGAAGGAGTCAGCATGCTTGTCTTTACATATGGACGCATAGCTCACAAATGCAACGAGCATCTAAAATTTTCCATCAATTAACGTCATTTTGCAAATAGTCATCTTCGGGTACTATTTTGGTGAAAACCGTGATGAGTTTTAAAAATCCGGCACACGAGTTTTGTGCAGAAGGGTCTCCTTTAGCTGACTCACAAGCGGTTTTTGCAAATTCTGCTTGGTTTGAGAGCAGTTCTGATTTTTCGGACCATGAAGAAGGAAGATTTTGGATGGCTAGTTTTCCAAAATGGCAATATGCAGTGAAACTCTTGCTGAGGTCCAGGACCAAAACTAAGTCTGTGTTGGCTTCGTTGTTCTAGATTTATCTTCAAGTACATAATGTCTAGCATATTTGATGTTGGAGTATCCTTCTTAGCTGTTCTTTGATTTTTCACTTTGCAGTTGGAAGGTATTAAACAATTTGCAATAGTGCTAGCCACTCCAGGAGTCCACACCAAAGGTTGCCTACTCTTTAATTGGAAATCCTGCATTCTTATAATTCATGCATGTCTCATACTTATGCTTAATTACACACTATTAAGCATTGTTTATCATATGATGAATTACATACTATTTGTTATGTAAA
The DNA here is from genome assembly GCA_010110895.2 of Picea sitchensis. NCBI lineage: Eukaryota > Viridiplantae > Streptophyta > Pinopsida > Pinales > Pinaceae > Picea > Picea sitchensis. The sequence continues at coordinate 48,236 of SNQJ01S0017459.1, forward strand.
CTATTGTAATTGAAATTGTAGAAATGGCAGATTTCTTTATGGACTGGGGCCTGATTTGCAGATTTGGTGAAATTAATTACGGTTGGAGGCTTGAGCCGTGATAGAATGGAACAACCAAGGAGGGTCGAAACAATAGAATTTTTGTGATATATTTATGCTCTTGGTATCTCTGATAAATGTGTTTTGCAGGCAACATGTTTCTATTCTTTATTGATTTGGAAACAAATGACCAAGGATGTAGCTCATAATTTTAATTTTGAGTGTTTTTGCCATTTCTTTTATTTATTTATTTATTTTGGGTGTGTTATAAAAATAAAAAAAATAAAAATGTAAAATCATAAAAAAATGATTTTGTTTGTTTTATGGAAAGATTTAACCAAAACAAAATTTACAAAACTATAAAAATAACAAGAAAACATTATAAAATCATAAACCTCAAAAACATTGTAAAACCGCCTATTTGCAAATGGACATTCTAAAAATTCTTGAGTTGTTTTCACGATTTATGTTTTTCTTTGAGTCACTGTCACAAAAATCGAAGACAAACAAGTATGCAAGGGCAACAGGTATAAAAACATAGTTTATTTCTATGAGTTTATCGTATTCATACTTATTTACAAGCATGAATTTGTACTAGACAACCCATTAAATGTAATTGAATAGGGTAGGTGAGATTGGAGGGAAGAGCTCGAAGAGACCCCTCATGAAAAATATCATTGTATCTATTTTGAATAGAAGAGAGCTAGTAGAGTACGCGGAGAGAGTAGAGAAGGAGACGAGACTATTAAAGTTCATGCTCAGAATACCTTTGTAAAGAGGCATTTTTATTGATACAAACCAAAGCAATTTTTCTTGCATATTGTCTATGTTATGTGAATGTCTTTATGTGTTCTTTGTATGCTGTAGATGTATATTACGAATGAATTTGCAGGGGTTGTTTGATTTCAGGGTTAGATGTCTTTTAGGCTTCACACCAGGAGGGTGTGACAGAACGCTGCGGGTTCTGATAGCCGTGCACAGAGGGTGCATTTCTGAATTCTACGGATTCAGACAAAGGCATGCCAGGAGGGCACAGTAGCTGAAATCATTAGCTCAGGGGAAGACCTCAAGGTTGCTGAAAACCTTGGAGGCAAGAATGTGTAGAGAAGAAACTGTTGAAGACAAAATCTCTGAGGAGTTCTGTAGATCTCTGTCAGGTGGGCATTGAGTAGGTGAAAAGAGTGCATAGAGGAACTTTGTTGAGTTCAGAAGAAGACAAAATATTTGAGGAGTTCTGTAGAGGCTCTGCCAAGTGGGCATTGAGCATATGCATAGTGATGCATTGAGGAAGAACTCTGCTGTGAGTTCAGACAGAAGTTAGAATCAATGAGGATTCTAAACACTCTTCCAGGAGGGCATTGAGTAGGTTCCAGAGAGCATAGGAAGAACTCTTTGAGTTCTGGATTTGAAGAAGATTCCAAGGAGAAGGATCTTCACAGGGTTGTTGAACACCCTACAGACTCAACAATAAGCTGGCTTGAGTAAAGTAGTGCCAAGAGAGCATTTGATTCTCCATCTGAAGGAGAAGGAAAAAGGATTGAGTCCCTTAGGGGTCGAAGCTACAAGAAATCTCAGAAGGGATAGCACCTGCATGTGCGCAGAGACTCTACAAGGAGTGCAAGAGTCGTGGAAACCTCTTAAGGTTTAAGAGAAAGTCAAGATCAGGAGGGCGAGTGCTTTTATGCACAGAGTCATAGAAACAGGGTTCGCAGAAATAGAGAAAAGGTTGAGGCCTTTTGCACTTGGAGAATTCTTCCAAGTCCAGGAAGAACGTGCACAAGCTCAGGAGGGAGCACAACTGCCGTCGGATCAGCCAAAGATATCTGGACCGTTGAAGTTTCCATGTCCAAGGAGAAACAAGAGAGCGCACAGAGAATGAGGAAGATTGTGAGCCGTCAGATCTTGCTCAGAATATCCGATAGCTGTTGGATCGACAGGAAGTTGTGCATTGTGTAATCCTTAAGCGTAGAGTAGAGGAAGAGAGTCCTAAAATAATTGAGCTATCGGTATTTCAGAGTTTGAGATTTTGGAGGTCTCGAGGACAAGAGGTCGGGACACCCCACGATGAAAGTTTCGAAATAGTGAATAGATCACAGTCGTCCATTTGAGGGAAAACACGTGTCACGAGATCACCCATTTCGGGGATTCGGACATCGGGAAACATAAGAGGAAGGAGTCTTTCGACTTCGCACCTGGTGAAGTCCTGAAAAGATCACAGCCGCCCATTCGTTGGGACACATGGCGGATATCGAGGAACCCGTCAATATTTCAGCTACCAAGGTTTTAGGTTGATAGAGGATTTTTGTCACTGGGGGTCGCAAGTCGTGTAATCACGAAATGCAGGAGGATCATCCATCTTGAGGAGACGTGTGGCAGCAATCCAGGATTTCGGGAGATTTTCCGAAAGGAGGCCATTTCAAAAAATTAGAAATCAAGAATTTGGGAGTCTTGTTGACAAGAGGTCAGGCTCTCGTATTGATAAACCCCGAAATAAGATTGTGGTCTTATGAGGAGTGGTCACATGGACTAGGGACATATCCAAAGGGCTAATGCAAGAAAAGCCTTTTCGGCAAATCGACATTTCGGAGATCGGAAGGTCGTAGAGTCAAGGACTCAAGAGATCGGGACACTGAGGGTTCCCAAACCCAAAATTCCATTTCGGGAAAAAATTCACGATCTTGTATAGTGATTGTGGGGAAAGATGAGGACCTGTGGATCCGAAATTTGAGATTCCAGCAAGGAATCAAGAGTGCTAATTCAGCTCGCAGGAGTGATTGAATGATCCCTAGACCAGGAGGTCGATGTTGTACCTGCCAGGAGGGCAGAGGGGATCTACATCATTTTGATTTCAGGAATGAATGTTTTTGCAAACATGATTAACAGTAAAAACAATAAAACATTAGATGAACAAAAAACAAAGCGAAAATTTTACATGCTGTTACAACATGTTGATACAACGGAATTTTTACATGCTATTACAACAAAATTTTACATGTTGTTACAGTGAAAATTTTACATGTTGTTATAGCATGCTGTTACAATGAAACTTTTACATGTTGTTACAACATGCTGTTACAGTAAAAAAAATTCATGCTGAAACAATGATGTTTTCCTTTGCTGTAACAGTGATTGAATAAATTTGCAGATCTGCTATAAAACAATAGTGGCATTAGGATAAAATAAAACAAAATGAAAAAAAATAATAAATATAATAATAAATGGTCTACAAATTAATGAGTTTTTCCCCACTGAACTGTTGTGGCATGCTGAAACAATGCTAAACTGGGGTCAGTTGAATTCCATTTAAACTGTGCAAAAATTGTTTACTGTAGCAATAGTTTCTGGTTTGAAGTTGCTTGTTTATTTTTGGTTTGAGTTTCCGCATCACCCCTTGAATTACAACCTACAAAACAAACAAATGAATTAATACTGTCATTTTCCACATCCACGTTAACAAGAAAATGAATTCAATGGTTTACTGCTCCACCTTCTCATCTCCGATGAATCAACATTCGAACTTGATTTTTGTTTGTATATTTTCAATAATAGGGAAGATGGAAATTTCTCTCCATCATTTTAGCATTCGATTCGGGCTTCATATCGATAATTGGACTATGTTGTTGATGGAGAAATATGGGCCAAAATCTTAATGATGTCATTATTTAAACTGCCTATATCTACGTAGTTTAGTTGTCGATCGTCTACAAATTCTTTCATATCGAATCAAAACCAATTTCTTAAAAAATGATGATTAGTTGGGTTGCCTATTATTGGCAAAACAGTTTTATTCATTTTATCCAACGCATCATCAATAAACAACTAGTACATATCCCTCCAATCACGCTTCAAGATGATCGTATCTTCTTTTAGATTTGAAATTAATCAGTTGTTTGTTGTTTTACATGTTGTGGCATTCGGGAGAGATGGGAAGAAAATTGTTTTGTTCTGCTATTGATATTATTAAGCCATACAACCCGGATAAAAATCTCAATGTTTCCATCTATGGATTTGAAGGAGTCAGCACGCTTGTCTTTACATATGGACGCGTAGCTCACAAATGCTACGAGCATCTGGAATTTTCATCAATTAACGTCATTTTGCAGATAGTCATCTTCGGGTATGATTTTGGAGAAAACCGTGATGAATTTTAAAAATCCGGCACACGGGTTTTGTGTAGAAGGGTCTCCTTTAGCTGAATCACAAACGGTTTTTGCAAATTCTTCTTGGTTTGAGAGAAGTTCTGATTTTTCAGACCGTGAAGAAGGCAGATTTTGGATGGCCAGTTTTCCAAAATGGCAATATGCAGTGAAACTCTTGCTAAGGTCCAGGACCAAAACTAAGTCTGTGTTGGCTTCGTTGTTCTAGATTTATCTTCAAGTACATCATGTCTGGTGTATTTGATGCTGGAGTATCCTTCTTAGTTGTTCTTTGATTTTTCACTTTGCAGTTGGAAGGTATTAAACAATTTGCAATAGTGCTAGCCGCTCCAGGAGTCCACACCAAAGGTTGCCTACTGTTTAATTGGAAATCTTGCATTCTTGTAATTCATGTCTGTCTCATACTTATGCTCAATTACACACTATTAATCATTTTTTTTCATATGATGAATTACATATTATTTGTTATGTAAACTATTGTAATTGAAATTGTAGAAATGGCAGATTTCTTTATGGACAGGGGCTTGATTTGCAGATTTGGTGCAATTAATTATGGTTGGAGGCTTGAGCTGTGATAGAATGGAACAACCAAGGAGGGTTGAAACAACAAAATTTTCGTGATATATTTATGCTCATGGTATCTCTGATAAATGTGTTTTGTAGGAAACATGTTTCTATTCTTTATCGATTCGGAAACAAATGACCAAGGATGTAGCTCATAATTTTAATTTTGAGTGTTTTTGCCATTTCTTTTATTTATTTATTTATTTTGGGTGTGTTATAAAAATAAAAAAAAATAAAAATGTAAAATCATAAAAAAACGATTTTGTTTGTTTTATGGAAAGAAAACCAAAACAAAATTTACAAAACTATAAAAATAACAAAAAAACATTATAAAATCATAAACCTCAAAAACATTGTAAAACCGCCTATTTGCAAATGGACATTCTAAAAATTCTTGAGTTGTTTTCACGATTTATGTTTTTCTTTGAGTCACTTCACAACAATCGATGACAAACAAGTATGAAAGGGCAACAAGTATAAAAACATAGTTTATTTTTATGAGTTTATCGTATTTGTACTTATTTACATGCATGAATTTGTACTAAGCTTTTCAGATTCACAGCTGAGCGCATCCCATGCTGCATTGATTTTCATGAATCACAACATTCTTCAAAGAATACATGCTTTGCTAGACAACTTGAAGGAGATGTTACTCATCAGAAACATCATGATGTTTGTTGATGCACAAAAACATTTTGCTGTTACACAGTTACACAGAAAAATTTTGCTGCTACACAACAACATTTTGTTGATACACAACAACATTTTGCTGCTACACAGAAACTTTTTGCACATCTTGGTGTTTGCTGTTACACAACGACCATGATGATTCACTATTATTTCTACATTTTGTCAAATTTCATGCTGTGACACCATCCCATTTCTCCTTCAAAGTCGATTGGTCATCCCTGTGTTGAAGCCATCTTCCATTGCCTTAACTTTCATGACTTCACACATGCCTATTTTTATAAGTTACATACATCATTTCCTTTATCTTTTTCAGTTCATTTTTGCCTATCCAGTTTTCCTTCTGAGTAAAACAAACTCCCTTTTCTTGATTACATTGCCTTACCATAAAAAATTGTTTCTACTGAGATCTTTACATATATAGTTCTACCACTCTTTTTATAAACTTGTGTTGACTGATGTGGGATTGCTTAAGGCCCACCTTTCAACAGTCTTTCCCCATCGACCTCGACACCTTATCTGGGATATAGAATAGAGTTCTTTTTTTAGTACCTTAAGGCTTGCATGCCTTAATGGCAAGCTCTCTCGCTAGCAATCATGGGAATACATCAATGTCCCTTGATCGTTAGATCTTGCAAGTGGCTCGACATTAGCCCATCACTTTGCAAGATGTACTTAGGTACCTTGACACTCATTGACATCACTGGTGAGTTTGTCTCGCATTGGTTAACGACATTCATCAATGGTCGGTAATCCAATGATTTATCTTCATGCTCAACATCAACACATTTATTCGCATGACTAGAATTGTACCATCAATTTGAAGCAGGTGAAGACTATACACTTTTTCATGATCCCCTCAGCAGTTGCATCAGTTTGATTTCCAATTTCTGATCTATGAGACTACCACAATTCCATATTCTTTGCCTTCCAAATTTCTCATGATTTAGCAGTAGCAGTTCAGATTCCTTCACTTCCCATGATCCAGTTACAACAACAACAACATTAGTAGTTCTGTTTTCCTGATCTTGTAGCAGTGACACCTTCCATATTCCATCAGTCATAGTTATATATTCTTTTCTCCAGTAGTTACAACAGTTTTAGCTACAATGCCAGTCACATTTTCCTGATCTGGTAGTTGCAATAGCTACATCTACTTTTTGGGTAAGTGGAGGTATGTTATTTTCTAATCTTTAATAACACAATTCCTTATATGTCGACTTGAATATTTTTGAAAATTTCCTCGCCATGCTCTCTTTCTTTCCATGACCTACACTAAGTTGCATGAGGGCATGCAATTGATTCAGTTGCGGGGGGGGGATATGGATATATTCACTACCAATATTCCATTTTTCCACTATTATCACTCCACTTTTCAACTCATTTACTGTTTACCAAATTCCTTTTCCAACGACACTTTGTTGCATTTCGATTGATACACATATTGGCATGATTCATAAAGATAAAGAAAAAGGCTTTCTTATACACAGTGATGCTCTCTTATGCACATTGATAGCTTGTTATTTCCAGTGAGTACATGGCTAAATTATTGCACCAAGAAAATCAATAGGTGAAATGAATGTTGTTAACAAAAGAAACAACATCTTTTGTATTCATGGTTGTCACACAGTAACCAACCATAAGAAAATTTCACATATTGTTACACATGTATTACATGTTGTTACACATGTATTTTACATGCTTCTACTCATGTATGTCAAATCCTGAAAATATTCCTTATTAAAAATACATCATCAATCAAAGCCATAGTTTAAATGCCAAAAGTTCTTAAGAAGATCCATGCATGGTTGCATGAGGACATGCAACAAGTTGAGTTGGGGGGTATGTTGGGCCTCATAAATGTCCTATTTCCATCCACCTTTCCCTTCATTATTCCTTACATTTCATCATCCCATTAACCTTCCATCATACCGTTTTCATAAATATACTTGGGTTTCTCCTTATTATTTTCCATTGTATTCATTTCAGTATTATAAGTGAATTTATGATTAAATCTTAGAAAAATGACATATTTTCATTATATATCAAGGTTGGATGAGTTTGATGA
>SNQJ01S0017459.1:55800-72298 GCA_010110895.2 Picea sitchensis
AAGTGAATTTATGATTAAATCTTAGAAAAATGACATATTTTCATTATATATCAAGGTTGGATGAGTTTGATGATGTGTGCAGGCATATGTGAATATTTCAACAAAGTCAAATATTACCACCTAGCCTCAAATTCGAATTTCATATTCAAGCTTTGAAGATTTGAAGAATATTTGGGACAAACATTCAAGCATATTCAAAGGAGAAGATCATGGAGATTTTGATAGGATATCTTATCCAAGATATGAGTGGAGAATTTGAAGGAATAAGTTGAGAGAATAGTGGATCTGTAATTATGACACTCTTCAAGACTTTCATGTATATAAGAGAGTGCTCTCTCTTCACGAGGGGGAGTGAGAGCTAGAAATCATATTATTCATTATTGGGAGTCAGAGTTAGAGATCATGTAATTCATAATTTGGTGTTGTAATTAGGAGAAGGGGATTCTTATATTTGTTATTCTTTCATGCTTTGTCATTTGAATCTTGTAATATAATTTGAGATTGATATATTGTGTGAGCTCACATATGTCTTTTGTCATTCAACTCTTCACATGTTGTATTTCCTTCCTAGATTAATGTCTTGCTTTCCTAGTTACTCTTTCAACGCTTTCCTAGATTAATCTCATTTCAGCAATTTAGATTAGATTAGTTCTACTTCAGTCCTGCATATATAGTGTGTGTGATTCGTAAGCCTACGAACCTCGGTTTGACAAATTAAATAGTTGGGCAAGTACTACAATGAAATTAAACGACTATATTTCCACCTAACACAAGGTATCATTGTCAAGTGTGATATGTGGTGCTAGTAGGAAAGAATCAAATATATTTCTAGAAGAGATGGAGTCTAAGGGCATGTTAGTGGAGTGGGTAGCTTAGGTAGGAAGTCCATAGGAGAACTAAAGTGGAGAATACCAATACCATACCATACCAATACCATACCAATACCAATAGCATACCATACCATACCAATACCAATAACAATACCATATTATACCATACCATACTATGCCATCCAAATATGAATACCATACTATACCATACCAATACCAATACCATACCATACCATACCAATATCAATACCATATCATTTCATACCAATACCAATACCAATAAAATTGCATACCAATGCATGGAAATGGTATCCATTGGCAATGATATGCATACCAATACAATACCAATACCAATACAAATAGTATACCATACCAATACCAATACCATTGGAAATACCAATACTAATACCAATAGCATACCATACCATACCATACCAATACCAATACCAATACCATTGGAAATACCAATACCAATACCAATACCATTGCATTTCCAATACCAATACCAATATGCATTGACAATACCAATACCAATACCAATACCAGTATGCATTACCAATACCAATACCAATATGCATTTCCAATACCAATACCAATACCATTTCGTACCAACACCATACCATACTATACCATACCAATATCAATACCATACTTTAACATACCATACCATACCATACCATACCATACCATACATAATTGCACCTAAAAAGAAGGTTGATGTCAATATGTGTGATAAAAATTTCTACATCTTTGCTAATCCAACCATGGATAAATAAATCATGCAAAGGTACCAAAATATCAATATCTAGTTCAAATAAACGCATCTATGAAACATCAATTCAAAAGTGTTCTTAGATTTATCAAGAGTAATTAAAATCATGGAAGTGTTTGTATCCTCAAAATATTAAACAAGAATCCATGTGGCTGAAAAATCAATGATCATAAGAGTGGTCCAAGATATTTCTAGAGGAGATGGAGTCTAAGGGCATGCTAGTGGAGTGGGTATCTTAGGTAGGAAGTCAATAGGAGAACTAAAGTGGAGGTTATCCCAATGACCATTAAAATAAGGTATAACATCAAATAATTTTTCATCATCATCGAAATTCATGGTTAATGAGGAAAGAGAACTTTAACACATGGTAAAAGAGAGTGGATTGGTGGCTCCCAAGTGTGAAGCTACAATATAAATTTGCAAGTCTAAGTTGTTCAAAGGATTCAAAGACTGATACTCTATCAATGGAGGTTGTGCAAATGGTGGTAGTGGTCACATAAGGAATTTTTTATTTAGATCATGATCCAACCAAACCATAGAGATAAATAATGAATGAGCTACTAAAGGTGAGACATTGTCTTGAGTAATGTTGTATTTGAGAACTACATGTTATTGGATCAATGGTGGATCAGCGTTTAGGCCCAAAATGGACACGTTTTGACTATATTTAGGTGCAATCCTTGGCATTTTTTCCCCCACTAAGGTGCCCATAGTTGATTACATTAAGGAGATAAATCACCGCTAAACTAGGCATACCTGGTGCCCAATTTAGCACTGACTGATATGTAGAAATTAAAAAAATGAAAATACCCACGGGAAAGGGGATGAATATGCCCACTGATATGTAAAACCTAAAAAATGCATATATCTGTGGGCAAGGGGATGAATTTGACATTTTGGAGGGGAAGAATTACAAAAACATCAATTGGGAGTTTTCTATGGAGAATGGAGAAAGATCGTGACCTGTCCAACTGAATTCCCTTCTACATTTTGACTCCAAAACAATTTGAGTGTTTTTCATGGCGAATGGAGATAGAACATGAAAGTTCGAGTGAATTTCTTGCTGCGTTTTAACTCCAACATGTTTTCGATGTTTCTTAGGGAGACTCCAACATGATTTGGGTGTTTCTTAGGGTGATAGGAGAGAGTTTTTTACCAGACCAACTCAATTTAAAACTACAATTGGACTCCAACATGATTTGGGTGTTTCCTAGGGTGAAGGGAGATTGGGTGTGAGCATACCAACTAATTTTCAAACTAGATTTAGACTCCAACATGATTTGGGTGTTTCCTAGGGAGAATGGAGATAAGGTAAGACCAGTGCATGATTTGGGGGATTCCTAAGGGAGAACTGAGATTTTCAGGTAAAACAATTATCAAATTTCACAATTCAACCTCTTTACATATAAATTTCCTCATATTTTGTGGTCTATCTGAGTTTGACATTAGCTTATCCTTGTTAGAATAGGAAAAAAAAGACTAGGAAGAAGAGAGAAGAAATAAGCACCTTCAAAAATCGTCACCAAGTCCACTTGTTCAAATCCCGACAGAAGGGATTTGACCTAGATTGCTTAAAATGTCAAGTAGATGGAAAGAAACAAATTCTATCCATAATGAGGTAAGTCATTCTCAATTTATAGATTTTTAAATGTCTCATTTATTTTATTTTATTTTTAGTTTTCTTTTTATTAAAAATTTTAACACAAAAAAAATATTTTATATATGTAGGGACATGAGATTGAACATGAGGAAGATGCATTGGTTTCGATATTGGGGATAGATTCCATAAAAAAACTTGACGTTGTAGACTTGAAAACTCTTGCAAAATACATAGAAAAATGATCCACTAAGACCCCTGAGACATTGCAAGAAAATCAACCCTGTGAAAAGGAACCAATTGATTCCCCAACCACTCTTGGATTGAGCAACAAATCAAGGAGGAAATCATATACGATGACCTATAAGAATATGGAATAGAGAGCAAAGAACGCCAATGTCGAAGCCACGCTTGGGACCCAACTTCGACCAACACACCATGCTTTGGAACTTGCATTAGGAACTATGATACAAGGATAGAGTACGACATGGTTTCATGCAAAATCAGAATGTCATATGTTGAGAAGGTTTTGTTGAACAGGTTGAAGGAATCATGCCTTCAACGGTTCAAATACCATATCCATTTGTCATTCTCAAAGATATCAATGCACCTGCATAAATTTGTAATTCATGACATGGAGTCTGAATTTGGCATAGGTTGGTCAGTAAAAAAGGTGAAAAGACAAATGTCTCAGAATTGAAAGATATTTAGGTGCAATCAAACAAAGAAGATAAAAAAATCTAGCCCGCGCTAAGGCTGAAAAAAAGTCCAATTGATGTCAGTATAAAAGTATGGAAATAAATTTTAAAATCATATGAGAAGTTGGATGCACGGAGGAAGTCTGGTGAGGAGAGTATCCAGGTATTTCAATTTGCTCATAATATTATATCAAATTTCTTAAATGATTTTTATATTTTATTTGTACATAGTTCAATTGACTTACTTTATGTTTCAGGGCAAAGACTCCAAATCTAGGCTTTCAAAACTCCAAGCCATGCATCATAGTGGCCAAAAATGTTTACAAGCCTTGATCTGCACCTTTGTAAGTATATTTCTTATGTGATTTTTTTTTTTTTCCTAGAAAAAGTAAATGATTACATATTTATTAGTTTAACTAGTCCATGTGCCATGTTTTGACAGGAGGACAAATACGGTCGACATCCAACTCATTTTGAAAAACAAATATTACAAAATAAAAAGTGGACCAACTTTGTAATATGGATGGAGAACGAGGTATCAATAATACTAAAGGATCCCTTGTCCTAATTTTTCCCTAGTTTTTGTCAATGGCTCCTCGTTTTGGCATCCCTGTTTTTTATTTCCTTTGAATATTATGAACTTGTGGAATGTTCCTTGAAATTTATGGAGTATGGAAATACTAGCCCTTGTTTTGTGGCTCCTGATAATAAACATAGTTTGCCTAGCAGGGCTTTGCCCCTTTTTTTAAATTTATTTATATTTTCCTACTATTTGGATAAGTTGGATTCTCATCCAACATTCATAGGGCCTTCTTTCCCTTGGAACTTCTCTAACATAGTTGTTTTTCACTAATATATGGGTGATAACTGCATCATCCATCTTACAGAGTGAACACATTCCAGGCCCTTGGTTACTTCTCCTTTGCAGATGATGTCAAAGAAGTAACTTGTCTCTTAACACTAGCCACATATAAACATGTATATTCATAGGAGATCTAATATTCCAAAGGGGCTTCCACCATAATGATTTTGTCTTGTTCTTCATTACATAACATTGTATTGTACAATATCTTTGCAATTTATTATCTTAGAATAGGATTCTTGGACCAAACCAAACTATATTTATCATCCCTAATCCTTACATGAACATGAAATAAAGTTCCACATAATATTTCCATTGTGCTAAATTCTCTCTTGCAAATCCCAACAATACCAATACCAATGTCAAAACTAATACCATACCATACAAATATCATACTAATACAATACCCTACCAATACCAATACCATACCATTTCATACCAATAACAATACCATACCATTGCATACCAATACCAATACCATTGCATACCATTGCATGGAAATGATATGCATACCAATTCCATACCAATACCAATACCATACCAATATCAATACCATACTATACCATACCAACACTAATACCATACCATACCATACCAATACCAATACCAATACTATACTAATATCAATACCATATTATACCATACCAATACCAATACCAATACCAATACCATACCATACCAATACCAATACCATACTATACCCTTCCATACCAATACCAATCCCATACCATACCATACCAATACCAATACCAATACTATACCAATCCATACCATTGCATACAATTACCAATACCATTGCATACTATTGCATGGAAATGGTATGGATTGGCAATGATATGCATACCAATACCAATACCATTGGATACCATTGCATACCAATACCAATACCTTTGCATACCATTGCATGACAAAGGTATGCATTGGAAATGATGTGCATACCAATGCCATACCAATACCAATACCATACCAATATCAATACCATACTATACCATACCAATACCATACCATACCATACCAATACCAATACCATAATAATATCAATACCATAGTATACCATACCAATACCAATACCATACCATACCATACCAATACCATACCAATATCAATACCATGCCATACCATGTCATACCAATACCAATATGAATCCCATACTATAACAATACCAATACCATACCATTGCATGCCAATACCAATACCATTGCATGGAAATGGTATGAATTGGCAATGATATGCATACAAATACCATACCAATAACAATACCAATAGAATACCATACCAATACCAAAACCATTGCATACCATTGCATGAAAATGGTATGCATTGGCAATGATATGCATACCAATACCATACCAATACTAATACCAATACCATACCAACACCAATTCCAATACCATACCAATACCAAAACCATACAAATACTATACCATACCAATACCGTACCAATACCAAGACCATTCCATACCAATACCAATACCATACCATACCAATACCAATACCATAGAAATACCAATACCAATACCATTCCATACCAATACCATACGAATACTATACCAATAACAATACCAATACCAATATCAAAACCAATACCAATATTCATTTCCAATACCCTTATGCCTTTCCAATAACAATACCAATACCATTGCATACCAATACAATCAATACCATTGAATACCAATACCAATACCAATACCATACCATACCATACCATACCATACCATACTAATACCAATACCAATACCATACCATACCATACTAATACCAATACCAATACCATACCAATGTTAAATTTGGCAGCATCAACAATCATTCTCCAATGAGAGGTCATATGGGCCACCCTGAGCCTGGCCAGGGAGATTTGGAGAATCAACCAGTTGTGTGAGGTATTGAAAAAAGACATGGGGAATGTACAACCTCTATGAGTCAAACCAAAAGTCAGGATGCACAAGATGCTATGTGAGTCTAATGCGAAAGTTAGGAGGAACATACAACCTTTGTGAGCATAGACAGTGTAGTGAAAAATTCAAGGGGAACATACAACCTCTGTGAGCATAGACAGACTAGTGAAAAAGTCAGGGGGAACATACAACTTCTCTGATCCTAGTCAAACCTTGTGAGCAATGAGAAAAAGTCAAGGCATCTAGAAAAAATTAGGTTGAATATAAAATTCCTATGATCTAGAAACAAACAATATTCCTAATATTGCAAATAATATAAATGTATTTATCTATTGCATTGGCACGTGTAACATTATCCACCATGAAGATAATTTCGAATTTCCTTGTAAAGAGTCAAGTTGTAATTGAAGTCCTAAGTCTAGTTATATTTTAGAACTAAAGTGTAATGTTGAGTTGTAACTGAAGTCTTAAGTCTAGTTCTATTTTAGAACTAAAGTTTAATGTTGAGTTGCAATTGAAGTCCTAAGTCTAGTTATATTTTAGAACTAAAGTGTAATGTTGAGTTGTAACTGAAGTCTTAAGTCTAGTTCTATTTTATAACTAAAGTGTAATGTTGAGTTGTAACCAGTCTCAAGTCTAGTTCTATTTTCGAACTAAAGTGTAATGCCGATTTGTAACCAGTCTCAAGTATAGTTCTAAGTTCAAACTAAAGTATGAAGATGAGTTATGATTAACTGATGCAAACAAGTTACTATTTCGAGGCTTTCCTCTTCTCCTCTTCAACCTATATAAGAAGAGGTCAACCCCTCTCTTCAAAAAATTTTTGATATGCAGGTTAAGGGAGAAGCAATAGAGGAACATATCAGTGATAAAGAGTCATCATACCAAAGCAACATATCAGTGTTGTATATCAATAATAGATGCATCATATCAAAGGTGTATTTCAGCAAGGTGTTTTAGGTCTTTGTCAGGTCAGAGTCATCTTGGAAAGTTATTTAAGAGAAAAACATTCATGGTGGATATTTGTAAGTGATATTACATTATTAATGCAATAAAGGAATATCATTTGTTGGGGTTTTTTCTTCATGTACAAGGTTTCCCCAGGGTATATGTGTTGTTGATGTGCATTATTACTCTTCTACATATTTATTGCTATTCGATTATGATTTGGTATTGTTGAAGTGTATTAAGGTGGAATGAAAGTGTTGAAGAAAATAAANAATGCAATAAAGGAATATCATTTGTTGGGGTTTTTCTCCCTCTACAAGGTTTCTCTAGGGTATATGTGTTGTTGATGTGCATGCTTACTCATCTACGTAGTTATTGATATTCAATTATGATTTGGTATTGTTGAAGTATATTAAGCTGGAATCAAAGTGTTGAAGAAAATCAAAAAATTAATCCACATAAGAAATCAAACTCATAATTTAACATGGTATCAAATCTTAGGGTGTGTTAAACATGTTGAAGTGCAGCAACAGGTACACACAAATCCAAGATAGATTGATTAAGTTTCTAGTGTGTATTCCATGGCATCCTCCATTTTAGTCAGGGCCGAGGATAGGTTCGAAGGAGCTACCAACTTCAATGTGTGGAAGCTCTGGATAACAAATATCTTGCAGGAGCATGATCTTGAGCATTATGTGACCATGGTGGTGGAGGAACCTACGAATAATGCAACAAAAGTGACCTTCAGGAAGAGTCAATAAAAGGCCAAGAGAATCATCTTTGACTTATTCAAAGAAAGTATAATTCCTGCAATGACTTCGTTAATGAATTCCAAGGACTGTACGAATACCTTAGTGAATCTGTATGAGAAACAGGATCCAAGTCAGAAGAGGAAACTTAAGCACAAGCTTAATTATTTGAAGATAGAGAAAGGTGAATCAGTGGCATATTTCTATTCCAGGATAGCCTAGATCATAGATCAGATTTTGGTCACAAGGGTGACAGTGGACAATGATGATTTAGTGCAAGCCATTTTTTACGGTCTTCCTTATTCATGGGAGATCTTCTTATCTAGTTTAAGTGGGAGAGAGATTCAACCCACATTTGAGAGGTTATGGCATGATTACCTCCAGGAGGAGAGTCGCACAACTATCAAGAGCGAGCCAACGAAAGAAGAGAACTAAGCTTTAGCATCAAGATTCAAGGGAAAGAAGAAAGGAACTTTCTAGAAAGGCTCTCAGTGGAAGCCAAACACCAAAGGTACATTGAAAGGAAAGAATATTGATACATCTAAGATTAAATTTTTTAGTTGTAATAAGTTGGGTCATTTTTCTAAAGATTGTTGGCTTATAAATAAATGTCCAAGGAAATGGAAATATCGTGCCTCAGCTATTGAGGATGATGAATCCAACTGAAATAAGAAAAGTCCTTCTAATGAGAAAGAAAATAGAAAATAATATTACTTGGTTTCTGCCTTATCCAGTTCAGTTTCCACGGGGCTGAAAACTTGGTTAGTAGACAGTGGTGCATCAAATCACATGCCAGGGTACAAGGAGACCCTCTCATATTTCGAGACAAAATAATTTATTGAGCAGGTTGAGTTTGGGGATGGAAAATGTTACAAGATAGAGGGAGTAAGGTATATCTCTTTTAAATTGGAATCTGGGGCTAGACTGCATATTGATGAAGTATTATATCTTCCAGGGCTCAAGAAGAATCTACTATCAATTGCAACCCTTGAGGAGAAGGGATATTGGGTGAACTTCAAGGACAGGAAGGCACTACTATGGGCTAAAGGTAGCCATTTAAGTACAACAGAACCCATTGGAACTCGCAGTGGACGATTGTACGTCATGTCAGGACAGTTAGTTCAGGCCTTGGCTCATGATGCAACTAGCTCCAGCGAGTTGTGGCACAGAAGACTTGGACATCTTCATTACAAAACTATTCCAGATCTACAAAACATGGTATGTGGCATGCCCTCTATTTCTCTTAGTAAAAATGAAATTTGTAAGGGATGCATGCTAGGTAAAAATATAAAGAAAGCATTTCCTAATAGTGACAATAGAGCTCAGGGCATCTGAGATCGAGTTCATTCTGATGTATGTGGTCCCATGTCATCTCCCTCACTCAGTGGTTGTTTGTATTATGTCATTTTTATTGATGATTACTCAAGAAAATGTTGGATATATTTTCTTAAAGATAAAAGTGACACATTTGATCAATTTAAAGATTATAAATCCTTTATTGAAAAGAAAACAGGGAAACACATCAAAATCCTTAGAACAGACAATGGAGGAGAGTTTGAATCTCTTTAGTTTGAGGATTTTTGCAAGTCAGCAGGAATCAAGAGACAATTGATTGTGCCATATAACCCTCAACAAAATGGAGTTGCTGAGAGGAAAAATAGGACAATTTGTGAGGCAACGAAAGAAATGATGTTTGACCAGGATCTCCCAAATTCTTTATGGGAAGAAGATACCTCCAATTCCGTGTATATTCAGAACATGTGTCCACATGCTATCTTGAAGGAAAAGACTCCTGAATAGGTCTTCTCAGGGATCAAACCTGAAGTAAGGAATCTAAGGATATTTGGGTGTCTTGTGTATATTCATGTCCCTAAGGAAAAGAGGACAAATATGGAACCCTTCGGCAAGAAAGGGGTTTTTGTGGGGTACAGTGGGAACTCCAAGGCTTACAGGATTTATGTAATAGGTCAAAGGAAAATAGAGGTAAGAAAATATGTGACTTTCCATGAGGAAGCCACATTTAAGAAATCCAGAGAGCTTCAACAGGAATCAAAAGTAGTTCAGCGAACTTCACCCTCTTCTGAAAATGAAGAGTCAGATGATCAGAGGGAGGAACTTCATGAAGGGCCAAGTAATGAGCCCCGAGAACCTGTTGAAATGTTATAAATATCTCTTGAAGAGCCTCCAGCCAAAATGAAGTCAGGGTGGCTTAAATAAATAGTGCAGGAAGAAGAAAGAATAACTTCTCCCAAAGGAACTTTCATGGAAAGGAAGAGGTCTCATAGGTTTAGAGGCTATGCTTTACTGATGAGTAGCATTAGTGATGTCTAGCCTTCTTCATTTGAAGAAGAAGATAAATTACAAGTATGGAAGGATGCCATGTGTTGTTCCTAAATTTATACTTTAAGGCTCTAATGTATACCTTCAGGGCATCCAAAAAGGTAGAGATAATTAATGGGTAAAAAGATCAGTTTAATGGAAAGTGAGATCAAGGTTGGTTCCTTAATTGTATTTGTCTAGCTTCACATTGTTCTTGGATGCTAATATCCCTTTCAATCACATCCCATGAATGTTCAAGTTCTACCCGTGTATTTTTTGTTTGTAAGATGACATTGAATAGGTTTAATACAATGCTTGTCTTATCTGATAGACCGGGTTTTATATTAGGCTGTCTGGTAACTGGAATAGTCATGAAAGATAATGATTTCCTTTTTGCAAGTCAACATTACTTTCAAGGGTTGCAAATTTCTGGTTTGAATTAATAAAAATAAAACTTCCAAATTATGAATCAATAGTATAACATAAATAAAGGTTGCTTCTAGTATCTGAGTCAAATTTAAAAGAGACGGTGCATGGAATGAAGAAAGAAAAAGAAATATATAGTTGTTTAACAAAAATGAGGCATCAATTAAAGAGGAATCTCATTTTATGCTAATAGAAGAAAGAGGGATGATAACTTTGAAGAAGTATATAATTTCAGAGTTCTAAAACGTTCATAGGTCCTATACCCGTTGACAGTTGATACAGAGTAAAAACTGCAAATGGTTAGATAATATGAATGTTCAATCACCATAATAGAAGTTGCATCATGAAAGCATTTAATGAAGATATGAAATAAAATATGGAATGACATAGAAACACACAACTCAAGCTTGACAAGATCTAGAATCTTCAATCTATATTGTATTAATTATGGAAAAATGAAATTTTCTCTTTACAATCCCATCCAGAAAAAATCCATCTCTTAGTCTTGAAAAGTTCTATTTATACAAAACTACCAATCTTAAGACGGTTGGTGATTTCCTAATTCCTAGTGACTAACTATTTGTTAAAAATAGATCAGAAACTGTTTGCATGATCTTCTCCATTTTTCTGTTTTCTTGAAAGTAAATATCTTCCAAATGATACTTTTACTTTGTTGATGATTCTCCTTCTTTTGATCCAATACATTCAATGCATCTCTCCAGGAACTGTGTAAAATTTCTGGGGGGTTCTGGAAGGTCTTTTGCTTTGAACAGATAAGCCTTTCTCTGTATCTTGGAAAGACAGTCTTCAACTCCTTTATCTGCAAACTTTATCGACTGCAGTTTTAAGTTGGGTTCAACTAACAACCTGTCTATTAGGGTGACATCCATTTCACTTAGCTGTGAAATTTTTGTTTGAATTTCACTCAAAATTTCTCTAAAATTTAATTGATGTCTTACAATATTAATCTATCCCAGAAGTCCTCTACAATTGCCTTTTCCAATGTTCAACGACCATTTGTCTAAAAGATCAAAAAATTCTTCGCAGTCATCTCTGATTTCATTGACTATTCTTTTGTTTTCAGTTATGTTGGTTTCCCATAGCTTGAGCATGATGTCGCCTCTTATATGCTCTGTGGTTGATATTTTCATAGTTTTGGATGTCTCTTCACTTGTCAAATATATGATTGCCTTTTGGAGAGTAACCCTTGCTTATTTGGCTTATTTTTCCTTCAGGACAATATTATCAAATGAATTATCTTCTTCTTGAAAGTAACTCTGAATAATCTCTATCTTGGAAATCAATTTCTGGTGTTCAACTTCTATTTTGAATGCACTTCTAGTGATTGGGCCTGGAAATCTTTTAGATATATGACCTGACCTTCCATCAAATTTAACATAGCCTATAACTATTCTGCATGCTCTTTTTGCTGAGAAACCTGTACCTGACTTGCTTGTATCTTTTGGTTCATTTCGTCCAGGCTTGTTTTGAGTAATTGAATTTCTAGCCTTTCGACAACCCTGGTCTCCTCCAAGATTTTACTCACCTCTTATCTGATGTTCTCCTCAGAATTATTTAACTGATCTTGTAATTGAGCTATCATGTTATCACTCTTCTTTATCCTCGTTCTCATGTTTCCCACGGTAAAAAAATTTGTTGTTGTCATGGCTCCCGTGGAACCTGCTATCTCTGTAGCAAAATCCTCCTCCTCCAAATTTTTTCCATCTATCAAGACTTTATGATTTTTAACCATATTTCCCTCCTTCTTATGCATGTCTTATTTCAGGACAACCTTCCTTTTTCTGCTAAAAAAATAATCAGAAGGAGGAATCTCATCTATGGGGATAGAGGTGAGGTCATCAACAAATAGAGCTCATGTCTGTGGGAATCCAAAAGCGGACTGTAAGGGGGTTAAGGAAGCTATGGAAATTCCTGTCTCTATAGATCCTTTCCCTCCTATTTCCTTAGGAATATTGACATAAACACCAGGTGACGAAGGGGGATTAAGCTTACTGGACTTGGGTGGTCTTCCGTACCTTTTCTCTACTCTGGTCTCTGATTTTTTTGTCTGTAAGGTCTCTTTGTTTGGTGGGGGCCTTTCCATATCCTGTGGGATTTTTTCAGGATTTCCCTTCTTCTGTGCTTCCTGTTCGAAGCCTGGGGGAACACTTTCTTGCTCCTCAGGGAGGGTGATTGCTTCTCCTTGCAGTACTTGGGGTAGACCACTCTGTCTATGCTTGTGAAAGGTCCGAAATCTAGCTTGCAGGTTGGACGACAATGTCTGTACTCATTCCAACACCTCTTTATAATTTTTAGTCCCTTTGAACATGTCATCCCAAGGGGACTCCTCATGTTCATATGATTTCATATTGCAGTGTATCAAGTGTTTGTTCACTTGTTGATAAGGGTCATGCCTTTTGTACTCAATATTTAACAATTTGACTTCTTCGAGTGCTTCTGCTTCCACCTTGGAATGGCCCAAATTTTGTAATGAAAATTTCCCGATGTGCACAGGGAATATTGGCCAGGACTTCTTTTGAGCCTCCTTTAGCTCTATTCCGATACTGCCTTTCACTATTTGGTGTGCCACTTCCCTACACACGTGTCTATCCAAGAGGAATTTTGGAAGCACATGAGGGGGGATTGAGCACCCATAAACCCTGATGTAGGATAAGCTTTCTTCAATGAACCAGTCTGCTATTGGCTTGGGGTTTTTTGAAACTATTTCAGAAATGCGAGGAGGGTCACTGTCGAAAAACATTTTATGCATTGGTATTACCACGAAATGACAAATTTCGTAAAACAAATATTTTGCGTTTTCTTCCCACAGCTCAGAGTGATACTCGTGAATGGGTTCGAGGCAGGTTATGTTGCAACTCCATTTCATCAGGGGAAATGGAGTCATAAAACAAATTGCGTCCATGATGTAAACCGACATGTAAAAGGGCACTGGTTGACCTCGGGATCTTGCATCTTTGTAATTTGAAACCTATTTGGCTATGTTATCAGATAAAATCTTGTCCCAGTTGAAACTATATCGTTTTGATGCTTCCTCCCTTAAAAAGGGCACCCATTCTGTGGGGAAATGACAGGGATTTATTTTGCCAAAGAGTCTCCACAAAATCATGGCTACATAAACCATGTACTCATTCAAAGAAGTTGTGGCATAAATTCCATGGGTATTTGCCCTAAATTTTGATGGACATCTCCACTAGCCTTTGATTAAATCATGGTAAGTTTGGTCTTCCTCAGTGCATTCCTTTCTCTGAAATTCAACTATAAATTCGACATTGTAAATGAATTTAGGATTGGGTGAGAGTTTGTACATAACCTGGATATGTTCATGTTTGAATGAGCCAATAATGGCTCCTTGATCATTTAAAATGCTTCTCGTTGGAATATCAACCTTCTCTAAATCCCAATTGATCATGTCATTGTACGCCATGAGCCGTGGGCGTGCTGCAATATTGTGAAGTTCTGATTCTGTTATGTCCCGAAGGTGATTCTCAGAATCATTAAGGGAATTTTTTTTATCTCGTAGTCCAGATTTCCATATATTTGTCTCCATGATTTGATCGAGTCGATAGAATGTGGCGTGGTATTAGATATGACATCTCTCTCTGGGCTGGAAATCTCAGCTATATCTTCACTCTTCTTGGGTCCCTTCTTTGGTGCCATATTTTTCGTATTGGAACAAAAACCTGTCACATAAGAGAGGTGTATAAGCTCGGCTACATGCGACTTAGTCCTGATAGAAAGAGCGAGAATAAGGTTCAAAACACAAACCTTTAATTTTCCTTTAACTCATTTTATGGTGAAAGTAATGACACAGCTGCCAAGAATTTAATACCTTTAATGCAGAGAATATTTCTGAGATACGCATTTGTGTCATAGAAATCACCATCTATCCGTTATTAATATGGTCGTATTTAGGCAATTCTATAATTGAAATTCGAAAGATCTCGTTCAACGGAACCCGAAAAATGAAAATACCTAAGAAGTTTAATTACCATTAAATGTATTTTTAAAATGAAGTTAGTTCATTTAAAACATTTCTATTGAGTCGGGACTTCGCGTTTTAGGGTTTCGGGGATCTCTCCTACATGAAGTATGCCACCACTAAACCCCGAATTATGAAATCGCAATGGGATTAATTTTAGGCCTTAACTTTGGTATTGAGTCGGGACTTCACGTTTATGGGTTTCGGGGATCTCACTTACATGAGGTATGTCACCACTAAACCAGAATCCTAAAATCGAGATGGGATTAGTTACTTAATTAATCAGGATCAATAACTGACTTCCATTTCTTTCGGGAAATCGGGGATCGAGATTTCACGATTCAAAATGTATTGAAGACGTGTTGTTCTGAGTAAACCTGAATCCTGAAAGGTTAAAAGATGGTTAATTAACTCCTTTAGGGTTTTAATTTATCATTATTAAAATTACTTTACAGAATGTGCGTCTAGAATTTAAAAATACTTGAGCTTTCTGTCTTTTATTATTAAAAAATAAAATCATTTCTGGATTTCGGTACCAGGATTTTGGGACTGATAGCGAGGATTATACCTTATGAAAAGCCGAATCCCAGAAAAGAAAAGTTTTAGGCTTAGAGATAAAAAATTTAAGACCTGGTTTCAACATAGGCTCCAATTGGGGACCTCGTCTCCTTGTGGGATGAGGAGAACATGTGGACTTAGTGCCTTTTATTGGGTAAATGGGGTCAGTTATTCTAGTCTGCGAGACATAGTTGTGAAAACCCTAACAGGAGGATAAAGATTTCAACCTTAACTTCGAAAAACATTCAAGATTAAAACGTTCGACAATATCAAGAAAGGCTCACATAGATTTCCCTTTCTAAAACTGACCTCAGACTTGTGCAAGATAATCGAAGCAAGATTAGTTTTTCTACCAGTTTTTATTTGATCGTATTCACATCAAGAGAGTCTTAGTGTGTAATCTTGAATCCCATAATTTTAGAGTGTAATCTGGATGAGAGGAGAAAATTACCAAATCATCTTGCAATTCATGTATAATAGCCTTGTCCGGTATGTAGACATTTCTTCACTGCCAGCGGCCCTGTTTAGTACCTTGGTGAAGTTATCAAATTTTCCACATTGAATTTTCTTTCACCACTTCATTATTTTTAGCATTTAAATGATGATATGAGGGCAATTATATAATGAATTTCCTTTCATCATCTCTTTATATTAGATGGGGGCAATCGATAACGAATTTCCTTTCACCGTCTCTTTATATACACTTTTGTTATGAAGTGGGGGCAATCAATAAGTATGTAACATACTTAGGGAAAATATACTGCTTAATTTTTTTTTACAGCAAGGGTCTGTCAACTTATTTAAATAGCTCTAGATTAATCTTCTTTTGGCCCTCAGACACTTT
>SNQJ01S0017459.1:72430-84815 GCA_010110895.2 Picea sitchensis
AGGAGAAACATAGAATTTTACATATCCTCACTTTGAAAGTTAGTCTCAATGTTTCTGAAATTAAAATGAGACTTTTTTCTTCTTTTTTTTGTTTAGAGACTAATGGGAAAAATCCAGGGTTGGGTGGAGAGTAAGCTTGATAGTGATCGAAGGGAAAAGCCGAGAGAACCTCAGAAACTTAGGAGTGCTAACGAGTATTATTTTATTTTTTATTTTTAACTATCGTGAAATTTTGTGTCTCGTTCATTTGTACCTCTTAGGACATTTTTAACTCAGGTTCCCAGGTCAAAGTTCATACCTTAGTAGTTCGTCATATTTACAGCCAGAAGACTGTTTACTTATTACCTTTTTGGTAAGTATTTATCATGATTATTCATGCAGATTACCCTTGTAGTATAGTTGATCTCTTGAGTCCATGAAACTTTTCGTGCGAATAAAATGACCTGATAACTGTCAGACACTCATACGAATTTTGTGAACTTCTAGATTTGAGTTGTTTTGTATTTGCATTTTCTAAAAAAATTTAATTTTTTAATTTTTTTTTTTAATTTTTTTTGATTTTTTTTTAATCTTCAATCAAACTTACTGAAAGCAATGTAACTATAAAGAAAACATGAAAACAAACCAGTATGTACAATGAAATTTCAAAAACATATCATTGCATATAGTGTTTAAGGTATCGCCCATTTACAGGGGCGCTCAGAATGTCTCCCTTGAAATTTTCTAATGAAAAAACATTTTCTCCTTTTGAGTCTGAGACTCTATAGGGGCCAAACCATATCGAATCGAACTTGTCATGTTTGCTAGTGTCTTCTCTTCTAGCTTCCCATTTTAGTACCATATCTCCAGGGAGGAAATCTCTATCCTTAGCCTTTTGATCGAATAAAGCCTTCATCTTATCCTGATATCTCTGCAACCTTTCGTTTACTTATGCACTATTTTGCTGAATTTAGACCAATTGGTTTTCTCTCCTGGTAATG
This sequence comes from Picea sitchensis, assembly GCA_010110895.2. Classification (NCBI taxonomy): domain Eukaryota; kingdom Viridiplantae; phylum Streptophyta; class Pinopsida; order Pinales; family Pinaceae; genus Picea; species Picea sitchensis. The sequence continues at coordinate 73,411 of SNQJ01S0017459.1, forward strand.
TTGTTAGGTTCTTCATTTGAATATTGCCAAATTTTCATTACTGGAAGAGCAAGATTGATTGGTAAAATAACATTAGTTCCATATACCATCTGAAAAGGGGACATTCCAATTGCCCTTTTGGTACTTATCCTGTTGGTCCATAGAGCGCATTTCAAATGGATATGCCACGTCTTCTTCTTCTCAGTCAATATTTTTTTGATCACGGTTGTCAAACTTTTGTTAGATGTCTCAGCTAAAACGTTTCCCTGTGGATAATAAGTTGTGGAGTGTCCTAATATGATGTTGATTTTTTGGCAAAATCTGATCATAGCCATCGATTTAAAAGCTTGTGCTTTGTCGGTGACTATCTTTCGAGGACAACTGAATCTGGATAAAATATTTTCTTCTAGAAAATTGATTACAATTGCGTCAGTTGCGTTTCTTGTGGGAATAACTTCCACCCACTTAGTAAAATAGTCTGTTGTGGTTAGAATCCACCTGTGTTGAGCACTGGAATGTGGGTGAATCTCTTCGATGAAACCAAGACCCCATTGCTGAAAAGGGGCTTCGGTTTTAACTGGAATTAGAGGTAAAGTTTGGACTTTTTGTTTCCCTGTAAACAACTGATAGGGAACACAATTTTGGACTTTTGTGTTTACATCTGTGAAAAATTTGGGCCAGTAATATCCATCTCTTAAGATTTTATAAGTTGTGGCTCACCAAGCATGGTGTCCTCCACACACTCCCTCATGGAACTCATCTATAACCTTTTTCAGTTTCGGTCTCGACTAAACAGCTCAGCAAGAAACCCAGGGGATCCTTCCAATATAATTTTCCATCTATAATACAATATTTTATAGCATGTAGCTTCAGTGTCCTGGCTTTAGATGGGGTTAGTTCAATGGGACATTGAAGAGTCAATAGGTAAGAAACAATATCGCGGTACCAGACTGAAGAAGAAAACCTGTCTTCTATCTCAACCGTAGGTGTAGCGAAATCCAGTTCATTTATCTCTAGGAAATCCTCGTCTTCTTGCAGCTGATTGATTCTGAGTGCCCGCAAGTTGGATTCGGCTAACAATTTAGCCATACCTTGGCCTTTAATGAGTTTTTTTTGTTTGAATTCAAGATTGAACTCGTGAATCTTGGATAGCCATTTGCCTCTTCTCCCATCAATATCTGGTTGAACCAGTATGTCTTTGACAGAGATAGTAGGAACATAGGCTATGCTCTTCAAATGTAATACGTACGTTCTTAAGTCCTTGACAACCTTTACCATTGCGTAAGATTGTTTTTATAGTATATTATATTTCAACTCAGCATCTCTCATACTTTTACTGAAAAAAACAATGGGTTGTTCAAAACCTTCTTCGTTTTTCTGTAACAATATAGCTGCAATAGTGTGTTCAGAAGCGAAGGAAAAAATCAGAAATTCTTTTGTGTAATCAAGACTTGCCAAGACTGGCACTTCACTAATAAATTTCTTGATTCGTTGAAAATATGCTTTGGCTTCGCTTGTCCACTTCATCTCACTATTCTTTTTCAACATATCTGTGATCAACTTCACAATTTCGGCGAAGTTAGGGATGAATCTTCTCAAGAAATTTATTTTTCCTAAAAAAGATTGAATATCTTTTACATCTCTAGGGATATTTATAGTATCTATTGCTTCAATTATTTTGGGATTGATTTTGATTCCGTCTTTGAGTGATGATCGGTTCAGGTTTCTAAAATCAACACACAGTCTGATTTTGCCATTTTTCTTTCTTACGGGGACTAAATTAGCCACCCACTCGAAATATCTTAGTGGGATGATGATTTTGGCGTCTAGGAGTTTTTTGACTTCTTTTTCTATTAATGGTAGCAAGATAGGGTTTATCTGTCTGAGTTTCTGTTTAAAAGGCTTGACACTAGGTTTCAAAGGAATTTTATGTTCGATTATATAAGTATCATAAGTTCTCAATTCATCGTAAGACCAAGCAAAAACGTCTTTATATTTTCTAATCAACTCAACGTATTTACTTTTGGTTTCTGGGGATAGGTATTTGGATAGTTTCACCAACCGAGGGTTTTCTTTGGTACCTATGTCACAGTCCTCAACCTCGTCAGGTTGAGGTTGTAAGGTGGATCTTAAAGGGATACCATCTTGATTAAATAACCTTTGCAAGGGAATTAGGCCCTTGGGGATCTGGTTATTTTTTAGAACAAGCATTCAATGATTGGCGATTTTATCGTGGAATTCTTGGGGGTCTTCCCCTTCCTGCATGATCCAAACACGATCATTTTGATTTTCTTGGTCGGCATGTATTTCGGAAAACTAGTCTATCGATTCTAAAAATTTGTGCACTTGTTCATCGTCCTCAAAAACTTGCCAGTGTTGTATGTTATTGGGTATGGAAGGTTAGTGTCTCATTTGTATATGGTACTTTAGTTTGAAATCAGTGGGAGGTGTGAATGTTGAGGCTGATTTGGCTAACGCATCATCCTGTTGGTTTTCAGTTCTTGGAATGTAGTGGACTTTGACAGAGGAGAAGAAATTTTCGATCAGATCCCAGATGCAATTCATGTAAGACCTCAACCTAGGATGATTGTCCTGGTACTGTTGGTTTAGCCATTTTATGATTAGCTCGGCACACCAAAGATTTCGAGGTTTTTTATTTTCATTCTCCTAGCGGCTTCCAACCCTAACACTAAGGCTTCATACTCGCATACATTATTAGTGTGGTCCACATTCCACTGTAGTCTGTAGGAAAAGGGGATTATGAATTGATTATCAGGGGCCACAAGGAGTGCCCCAGCTCCAGCTCCAAAGTAGGATGAAGCGCCGTAAAAAAAATCTTCCACACACCAGTGCTATATACATTTTTTTTTCTTTTTCTATTTTTTCTTCTGTACAACTTTCATCTATACCTAAAACAATATCATCATCAATGGATAAAATACAATTACCTAAATTTTGATCTGCAATATATACAGGGTGGTTATTCAGGTTGCACGGATCACTTACCGTGAATACCAACCTGGTTTCTTTGTACAAGCGCGTGAACTGTCCTCCAAAAATTGGAATCGTAGCATATGTCATGTCAAGCTGGAGAGATCCCCCAAGCTTGGCACCCCAGGATTTGGATAACAGCATACCATATTTCAGAGGGATATCAACGACCACCATGTCCATGAGAATTCTTTTCACAAGTATTTGTGCCAGATTTACAACCAACTCTTTAATCATGCCTATACACTTAACTTTTCTTGAATCGAACGAATATAAATCTCCATAAGGCCTAGTGATTTTGAGACCCAATTTATCCATAATGGCTTTAGGCATTACATTTTGGGATGCTCCAGAATTGAGCATACAGTTATGGAGTAGTTGGTCGAACATGGTTAACGTGATATAGAAGGGGGCAACAATGTCTTTGGTGCCTTTGAAATGTGGACCAAAAACTATGTTTGGTTTGTCATATTCTAATTTAATGACATCATCTTGGATTTCATCTTCTGAAAAACTAATCATCTTGGCAATTTGTTTTCTGTAGATTGGGTATTTTGCTATCTCGACAAGAGGTATGTGGATCTTGATTTTATTGATTTCATTTTCTAGATTAAAATTCCCCGCAATTTTGTCCTTCTCTATTGTTTTGGCTTCGATCCCCTTCTTATCAGCTTTCTTTTGTGGTGAAGGTTTTGTTTCAGTTGCAAGAGCTTTCACTTTCTGTGTTTTGACTGTGGGTGTTTCGGCTGCCTTAGCCTTGGTAGGCTGTGTGTCCATTATGCTAGTTTTTTCAGTCTACTTTTCAACATTTTTTGAAACTGTCTCGTCTGTCTCGCCCCTCGGAAAGATATTTTTCGTTTGGGCAATTGCAAGATTCCTGTTTCTAGGCCTTAGATTGTACTTCTGGTGAAGCTCGACCATTATACCATCTGCAATACCCTGGTAGGTCAAATCTTCAGAAGTACTACTGTTTAGGTCATTTTCCAATCTATTTTCTTTATTTAAGAATTTTTCATAATCTTGTCTTGATAAATAGGGTTGTGGTTCATCATCACCCAGATTGTTTATATATTCCTCTAATTCCTTGAAATATTCTAAGTCTTCCTCGCCAATGAATTTTTCACTCTTGAAGGGGGTTGGGATTTTTTGATCCTCATTCTTAATTTGTCTTTGTGGGGCTTGAGGATTGGGATTCCTTATGAAATCCTTTCTGGGAAAATGGTCATTTCTTGTTTGATCTAATTCCATTTTCTAAATATTATTAGACAGTTCTTTAATTATCCTATCCATGTCATCCATTTTGTCTCCTGAAGATCTTCCTGACCCAGAAGATCCTCCTTGTTCTCTGTACCTTCTATTTTCTTTTTTTTCAGTCTCCATTTTGGATTTTAGCTTTCCTGAAGCCATCATGTTTGATTCAAATTCTAGGGAATCATCTTGCATCTTGGTGAGGTCTATTGATCTCCTCTCTCTTAATAGTAGGGTGAAATCAGGGTCGAAAGCTCAAGAGAAAGTTACTTTTGCTGCAGGCTGATAAGGTTTGACCTTGATGGGAATTTTATTATACAATTTATTAAATCTTTGGGTGAACTCGAGAACTGATTCAAAATTTTTCTTTCTAAGAGCCCCGAATTCAGTCAGATAATAAAGGTGATCTTTCCTTTCTCCCCATTATTTGATGAAAGCACTTTCGAGTTCATCGTATGACCTTAAAGATCCCGCTGCTAAGCCTCAAAACGAGGTTATGACCTGCCCTTTGAAAGTTTGTACTAAGAGTCTGGAGTAGACATATTCATGTTCAAGTCCTAGGATATCAGCAAATTGGTCAAATAAATTGATGTGTTCTTGTGCGGTTAAATCGCCTTCCCCTGTGAATTTTGGGATATTTTTCATGTAATTTTTTGGAAGGTCATGTAGGGGAACCGAGAGGACAAGAGGGGCATATCTATAAACCACCTTAGAAAAAATTCTAGGGAGTGGTACTTGGCTGCCTGCCGCTCCTCCTGAGGCACCACCTACAACACCGCCTCTAGCCCCCGCACCTCCATGCGCAACCATTTATAGATTTGAGGCTGAAAATCAGAGTGTATGAGGAGAAAGCTCACGTAATCTTGGAAGATTTTGGGTTGTACTTGAATTTGACAAAAATCTTATGGGGAACTGATCATCAAGGCATAGGAAACCAGAGAAAGAAGGCCCAAGATGAAAATAACTTGTTCCTCTAGACTCATAAGACGAATATATCGGAGAATCGATGGGGGTTAAATCAAGATACACAGGGCATTCGTTAGAGCGCTTGGTAGTAGGAGTGTGCACTTCGGGAAAAGAGAACGTATCGATTGAAAGGGGGAGGGAGACAGATCTCTCACGTGTTCCTCTGACGTTCGACCATGTAGAATTAGGTTGACAGATGGTATGTGTCGGTGAAACGATTTGTCTAAGGAATCTTCTTGATTTTAAAATCTTTTTCGGATCAGAAACTGACGAGGTCTGCTTGTCGTCCGGCTTCTTTCCGGTGTTCTTTCGTCTAAAAGCTAGTTTACTTATCGTGGAGTCTCCAAGTGAAAGATAAAAGTAGCCTTAGAAGGTTTTTCGATCTTTGTTCACTATCAAAGAAAGAAAGTGTCAATGTCGTTCTTCCCAGGGAAAAGATTTGTTTCTTTGTACCCGACAACGACGCCAAAAAGATGTTGTTCTTGAGTTTATACTTTAAGGCTCTAAATTATACCGTCAGGGCATCCAAAAAGGTAGAGATAGTTAATGGGTAAAAATATGAGTTTAATGGAAAGAGAGATCAAGGTTGGTTCCTTAACTGTCTTTGTCTAGCTTCCCATTTTTCTTGGATGCTAATATCCATTTCAATCACAGTCCATGAAAGTTCAAGTTATACCCATGTATTTGTTGTTTGTAAGATGGTATTGAATAGGTTTAATGCAATGCTTGTCTAATCTGATAGACCGGGTTCTATATTAGGCTGTCTGGTAACTGGAACAGTCATAAAATTTAACCTAGCCTGTAACTGTTCTACATGCTCCTTTTGTTGAGAAACCTGTACCCAACTTTCTTGTATCTTCTGGTTCATTTCATCTAGACATGTTTTGAGTAATTTAATTTTTAGCCTTTCGGCAACCCTGGTCTTCTCTAAGATTTTACTCACCTCTTCTCTGATATTCTCAACATTCTTTAACTGATCTTGTAATTGAGCTATCATGTTATCACTCTTATTTATCCTCATTCTCATGTTTCCCATGGTAAAAAAGTTTGTTGTTGCCATGGCTCCCATGGAACCTTCTATCTCTGTAGAGAAATCCTCTTCCTCCAAATTTTGTCCATATATCAAGACTTTATGATTTTTAACCATATTTCCCTCCTTCTTATGCATATCTTGTTTCAGGACAACCTTCCTTTTTCTGTTGAAAAAATAATCAGAAGGAGGAATCTCATCTATGGGGATAGAGGTGAGGTCATCAACAAATAGAGCTCCTGTCTGTGGGAATCCAAAAAATGGAATGTAAGGGGGTTAATGAATCTATGGGACTTCCTAGCTCTGTAGATCCTTTCCCTCCTATTGCCTTAGGCATATTGACATCAACACTAGGTGACGAAGGGGGATTAAGATTACTGGACATGGGTGGTCTTCTGGACCTTTTATCTGCTTCGATCTCTGATTTTTTTGTCTATAAGGTCTCTTTGTTTGGTGGGGGCCTTTCCATATCCGATGGGATTTTTTCGAGATTTCCCTTCTTCTGTGCTTCTTGTTCGAAGCCTAGGGGAGCACTTTCTTTCTCTTGGTGAGGGTGATTGCTTCTCCTTACAGTACTTGGGGTAGACCACTCCGTCTATGATTTTGAAAGGTCTGAAAGCTAGCTTGCAGGTTAGACAACGGTGTCTGTACTCATTCCAACACCTCTTTATAAGTTTTAGTCCCTTTGAACATGTCATCCCAAGGGGATTCCTCATGTTCATATGCTTTCATATTGCAGTGTATCAAGTGTTTGTTCACTATTTGATAAGGGTCATACCTTTTGTACTCAATATTTAACAATTTGACTTCTTCGAGTGCTTCTGCTTCCACATTGGAATGGCCCAAATTTTGTAATGAAAATTTCCCGATGTGAATAGGGAAGATTGGCCAGGACTTATTTTGAGCCACCTTTAGCTCTATTCTGATACCGCCTTTCACTATTTTGTGTGCCACTTCCCTACAGACCAGTCTATCCGAGAGGAATTTGGGAAGCGCATGAGGGGGGATTGAGCACCCATAAACCCTAATGTAGGAGAAGCTTTCTTCAATGAACCAATATGCTATTGGCTTGAGGTTTTTTGAAACTGTTTCAGAAATGCGAGGAGGGTCATAGCCGAAAAACATTTTATGCATTGGTATCACCACAAAATGACAAATTTTGTAAAACAATTTTTTTGTGTTTTCTTCCCACAATTCAGAGTGATACTCGTGAATGGGTTCGAGGCAGGTTATGTTTCAACTCCATTTCATCAGGGGAAATGGAGTCATAAAACAAATTTCATCGATGATGTATGCCAACATGTAAAAGGCCACTGGTTGACCTCGGGATCTTGCAAATTTGTAATCTGAAACCTCTTTGGCTATGTTATCGGATAAAATCTTGTCCCAGTTGAAACTATATCCCTCTGATGCTTGCTCTAAAAAGGGCACCCATTTTGCGGGGAAATGATAGGGATTCATTTTGCCGAAGAGTCTGCACAACATCATGGCTACATAAACCATGTACACATTCAGATAAGTTGTGGCATAAATTCCGTGGGTATCTGCCCTAAATTTTGATGGACATCTCCACCAGCCTTTGATTAAATCAAGGTAAGTTTGGTCTGCCTCAGTGCATTCCTTTCTCTGAAATTCAACTATAAATTCAGCATTGTAAATGAATTTAGGATTGGGTGAGAGTTTGTACATAACCTGGATATGTTCTAGTCTAAATGAGTCGATGATGGCCCCTTGACATTTAAAATACTTCTCATTGGAATATCAACCTTCTCTAAATCCCAACTGATCATGTCATTGTACGCCATGAGCCATGGGCGTGTTGCAATATTGTGAAGTTCTGATTCTGGTATGTCCCGAAGGTGATTCTCAGAATCATTAAGGGAATTTTTTTATCTCGTAGTCCAGATTTTTATAGATTTGTCTCCATGATTTGATCGAGTCGATAGCATGTGGTGTGGTGTCAGATATGACATCTCCCTCTGGGCTGGAAATCTTAGTTGTATCTTCACTCTTCTTGGGTCCCTTCTTTGGTGCCATATCTTTCGTATTGGAATGGAAACCTATCACAAAAGAGAGGTGTGTAAGCTCGGCTGGATGCAACTTACTCCTGATAGAAAGAGCGAGAATAAGGTTCAAAACACAGACCTTTAATTTTCCATTAACTCATTTTATGGTGAAAGTACTGACGCAACTGCCAAGAATTTAATAACTTTAATGCAGAGAATATTTCTGAGATACGCATTTGTGTCACAGAAATCACCAGCTATCCGTTATTAATATGGTCGTATTTCATGAATGCTAAAATCGAAATTCGAATGATCTTGTTCAATGGAACCCGGAAAATGAAAATACCTAAGAAGTTTAATTACCATTAAATGTATTTTTAAAATGAAGTTAGTTCATTTTAAACATTTCTATTGAGTCGGGACTTTGCGTTTCAGGGTTTTGGGGATCTCTCTTACATGAGGTATGTCACCACTAAACCCTGAATCCCGAAATCGCGATGGGATTAGTTTTAGGCCTTAACTTTGGTATCGAGTCAGGACTTTGCGTTTCGGGGTTTTGGGGATCTCTCTTACATGAGGTATGTCACCACTAAACCTTGAATCCTGAAATTGCGATGGGATTAGTTACTTAATTAATCAGGATCAAGAATTGACTTCCATTTCTTTCGAGAAATCGGGGATCAGGATTTCACGATTCGAAATGTATTGAAAATGTGTTGTTCTGAGTAAACCCGAATCCTGAAAGGTTAAAAGATGGTTAATTAACTCCTTTAGGGTTTTAATTTATCGTGATTAAAAGTACTTTACAGAAGGTGCATCTAGACTTTAAAAACACTTGAGCTTTATGTCTTTTATTATTAAAAAATAAAATCATTTCGGGGTTTTGGTACTGGGCTTTTGAGACTGATAGTGAGGATTATACCTTATGAAAATCCGAATCCCAAAAAAGAAAAGTTTTATTCTTAGAGATAAAAAATTTAAGTATGGAAGGATGTCATGCTTGAGGAATACAGGTCTATTATAAAGAACTATGTTAGGGACATTGTGTCGAGGCCAAAAGACAAATCAATGGTTTCTTCCAAATGGATCTATAAGATCAAACATGTAGTTGATGGAAGTGTGGAAAAGTTCAAAGAAAGATTTGTAGCCAGAGGCTTCACTCGGAAAGAAGGAATCGACTATGAAGAGACTTTTTCTCTGGTATCTAGGTATACCTCCATTAAAACTATTATTGCTTTAGCTCCCGTTATTGGTTGGAAGCTACATCAGATGGATGTAAAACAACATTCTTGAATGGAAATATTGAACATGAGGTCTTTGTGTAAAAACCATATGGTTTTGTAATGCATAACAAAGGCACTCATGTATGCAAGATAAGGAAGGCCTTGTATGGTCTTAAGTAGGCTCCCAGAGTTTGGTATTACATGATTGATGGCTTTCTTAAAATCTTGGGCTTTCAGAAAAGTGATGATGATGCAAATATGTACTTCGAGGCAAGAGGTAACCAACCTATTACACTAATCCTGTATATTGATGATCTCTTTCTAATAGGAGATGAAGGGATAATATCCTAGTGTAAGAGGGAGCTAACCTCATAATTTGAGATGAAATACTTAGGCTTGATTCATTACTTCCTAGGATTGGAAGTGTGGAAAAGACAGGGAGAAATATTTTTGGCACAAGGAAAATACAAAGTGGATGTAATAAAGAGGTTTGGTATGATAGATTGTGAATGCATGTCTACTCTGATGGTTACCAACTTGAGGAAGCTACATAATTCTTATACAGGTTCATATTTGGTGGATCCTACCATGTATAGGCAGCTGATTGGATCATTGATGTACATAATCCACACTAGGATAGATATATGCTATGCAGTGATTGCAATGAGTCAGTTCATGACTGACTCGAGATAGATACACTGGGTGGAAACAAAGAAAATATTGAGATATCTCAAAGGGACCATTACTTATGGTCTGAGATATACATCAAGTGGTGGTTTATTTCTACATGGGTATGCATATGTTGATTGGGCAGGAAGCCCAGTGGATTGGAAGAGTACTCTCGGATACTGCTTCAGTTTAGGATCTGCTATGATCTATTGGTCAAGACGAAAGCAGGGATCCATTGCAAAAAGTAAAATAAAGGCTGAGTACAGTGCAACATGTGATGCTAGCAAGGAAGCAGTATGGATCAAAAAATTGGTTTCTGGGTTGTTTGGTGACAAGATGGAGATGACGGTGGTTCACTGTGATAATCAAAGTTGCATAAAATTGACATAGAACCTGGTATTTCACGACAGGTCAAAACATATTGACATGATGTATCACTACATTCGAGACTTGGTCCAGATAAAAACTGTAAAGTTATAGTACATATCCACTAGAAGGAAGGTAGTTGATATCCTAACCAATCCTCTGACCTCGAGACATTTTGTGAAGCTGAGAAAAAATCTTGGTGTGGCTAAGAATGAATCCCTCGCTGAGAGGGAGTGTTAAATTTGGCAGCATCGATAGTCATTCTCCAAGGAGAGGTCATATGATCCACCCTGAGGCTAGCTAACGATATTTGGAGAATCAACCAGTCTTGTGAGGTATTGACAAAATCCAGGGAGAACGTACAACCTCTATGAGTCAAACCAAAGTCAGGATGAGGGAGATTCTATGTGAGTCTAATGAAAAAGTCAGGGGGAACGTACAACTTCTGTGAGCATAGAGAGTCTAGTGCAAAAGTCAGGGGGAACGTACAACCTCTGTGAGCATAAACAAATTAGTGCAAAAGTCAGGGGGAACATACAACCTCTGTGAGCCTAGTCAAACCTTGTGAGCCATGAGAAAAAGTCAAGGCATCTAGAAAACATTAGGTTGAATATAAAATTCCTATGAGCTAGAAACAAATGATATTTATAATATTGCAAATGATATAAATGTATTGATCTAGTGCGTTGGCACATGTAACATTATCCACCATGAAGAGAGTTTTGAATTGCCTTGTAAAGAGTCAAGTTGTAACTAAAGTCTTAAGTCAAGTTCTATTTTAGAGCTAAAGTGTAATGTTGAGTTGTAATTGAAGTCTTAAGTCTAGTTCTATTTTAGAACTAAAGTGTAATGTTGAGTTGCAACTGAAGTCTTAAGTCTAGTTCTATTTTAAAACTAAAGTGCAATGTTGAGTTGTAACTAAAGTCC
>SNQJ01S0017459.1:84825-95499 GCA_010110895.2 Picea sitchensis
AAAGTGTAATGTTGAGTTGTAATTGAAGTCTTAAGTCTAGTTCTATTTTAGAACTAAAGTGTAATGTTGAGTTGCAACTGAAGTCTTAAGTCTAGTTCTATTTTAAAACTAAAGTGCAATGTTGAGTTGTAACTAAAGTCTTAAGTCTAGTTCTATTTAAAACTAAAGTGTAATGTTGAGTTGTAACCAGTCTCAAGTCTAGTTCTATTTTTGAACTAAAGTGTAATGCTGAGTTGTAACCAGTCTCAAGTCTAGTTCTAAGTTCAAACTAAAGTATGAAGCTGAGTTATGATTAACTCATGCAAACAAGTTACTATTTTGAGGCTTTCCTCTTCTCATCTTCAACCTATATAATCATACGATGACCCCTCTCTTCAACACAGTTTTGATATGCAGGTCAAGGGAGAAGAAATAGAGGAACATATCAGTGATAAAGAGTCAGCATACCAGAGCAACATATTAGTGTTGTACATCAATAATAGAGGCAACATATCAGAGGTGTATTTCAGCAAGGTATTTTAGGTCTTTGTCAGGTGAGAGTCATCTTGGCAAGATCTTTAAGAGAAGAACATTCATGGTGGAAACTTGTAAGTGATCTTACATTATTAATGCAATAAAGGAATATCGTTTGTTGGGGTTTTTCTCCCTGTACAGGGTTTCCCCAGGATATATGTGTTGTTGATGTGCATTCTTACTCATCTACATAGTTATTGTTATTCGATTATGATTAGGTATTGTTGAAGTATATTAATCTGGAATCAAAGTGTTGAAGAAAATAAAAGAATTAATCCACATAAGAAATCAAGCTCATAATTTAACAACCAATACCATACCATACCATACCATACCATACCAATATCATACCAATACCAATACCAATATCATACCATTGAATACCAATACCAATACCAATACCACTACCATACCATTGTGTACCAATACCAATACCATTTCATACCATTTCCCAACAATGCTATGCATTTGAAAATATGCATACCAATACCATACGAATAAAAATACCATACCAAAACCAATACCAATATGCATTTCCAATACCCTTATGCATTTCCAAAATCAATACCAATACCATTTCATACCAATACAACCAATACCATTGCATACCAATACTAATACCAATGCCATATCATACCATACCATACCAATACGATACTAATACAATACCACACCACACCATACCAATAACATACCACTACCACTACCATACCATTGAATCCCAATACCAATAACAATACCACTACCATACCAATACCATACCATTGTGTACCAATACCAATACCATTGCATACCACGACAATGTTATGCATACCAATACCATACCAATACCAATACCATATCAAAACCAATACCAATATGCATTGTCAATACTGTTATGCCTTGCCAATACTAATACCAATACCATTGCATACCAATATGGCCAATACCATTGCATACCAATACCAATACCAATACCAATACCAATACCATACCATACCAATACCAATACCATACCATACCAATACCAATACCAATACCAATACCATACCATACCCTACCGATATTGTACTAGTACAATACCATACCATACCAGTAACATACTAATACCAATACCATACCATTGCATACCAATAATAATACCAATACCATACCAATACCATATTGTTGCATACCAATACCAATACCATTGCATACCATTGCATGGCAATGGTATGCATACGAATACCATACCAATACCAATACCATACCATACCCTACGAATATTTTACTAGTACCATGCCATACAATACCCTACCAGTAACATACCAATACCAATACCATACCATTTCATACCAATAATAATACCAATACCATACCATTGCATACCAATACCGATACCATTGCATACCATTGCATGGAAATTGTATGCATTGGCAATGATATGCATACCAATACCATTTCATACCAATATGGTCAATACCATTGCATACCATTTCATGGAAATACCAATACCAATACCATTGCATACCAATACGACCAATACCATTGCATACCATTGCATGGAAATACCAATACCAATACCATTTCATACCATTGCATGGAAATACCAATACCAATACCATTGCATACCAATAAAAATACCAATACAATTTCCAATACCATACCATACCATACCATACCAATACCAATACCATTTCCAATACCATACCATGCCATACCAATACCATTTCTAATACCAATACCAATACCATACCAATAACATACGATTGCTTACCAATACCATTGCATACCAATACCAATACCAATATTGCATACCATTACATTGCAATGGTATGAATTGACAATGATATGCATACCAATACCATTTCTAGTACCATACCATACCATACCAATAACATTTCCAATACCAATACCATACCATTGCATACCAATATCAATACCATTGCATACCACAATGGTATGCATTGACAATGCTATGCATATCAATACCATACCAATACCATACCAATACCAATACCATACCAATACCAATACCAATACAATATCATACCATACCAATACCAATACCAATACCAATACGATACCATACCATACCAATACCAATACCAATACCATAGCCAAAAACACCCGACAGAGTGATCTTGAAAATCGACCTCATCTTCAGAAATTGCACTATGCCTCATTGACAAAAACCCTAGTGTTGGAGATACTCCAACAAATGGTTTTTCGGTCGACGGAATGATAGCGTAGGGGCCCTAATAGATGAAAATTGGTGCTCTTAATCCAATTCAACTGACGGTTCATGCATCTGAGTCCATGTTTGAGTTTTATCGCGAGTTGAAACTCGCCTCCTCAAGCCATTTAGGGACATGCGGTCAATTTGGTCCAGGGGCATAAAATCCAAACTAAGTAGCATAATGAACTTTTGTAAGCTCCCGCAAGTCTGTTTGGCCAAGGCCCACATGAATGTACTAGCCCAAAATACCCAACACAGTGTTCTTGAAAATCAACGTCCTCTTCAAAAATTGCACTATGCCTCATTGACCAAAACCCTAGTGTTGGAGATACTCCAACAATTTTTTTTCCGGTCGACGAAATGATAGGGTAGGATCCCCAATAGTTGAAACTAGGTGCTCTGGATCCAATGCAACTGACCTTTCATGCATTCTAGTCCCATTTTGAGTTTTATCGATAGTTGCAACCCGCCTCCTCAAGCCATTCAAGGACATGTGACCAATTTTGTCCGGGCGCATAAAATCCAAAACGAGTAGCATAACAGAGTTTCGTAAGCTCCCACAAGTCTGTTTGGACAAGTTCCATGAAACTTCACTGGTCAAAAGCATTGGAAAAGTGTTCTTGAAAATCAACCTCATCTTCAAAAATTGCACTATGCCTCATTGACCAAAACCCTAATGTCGGAGATACTCCAACAAAGGGTTTTTCTGTTGACGGAATGATAGTGTAGGGGGCCCATTAGCTAAAACCTGGTGCTTTGAATCCAATTCAACTTATGGTTTGTGCATCTGAGTCCCGGTTTGATTTTTATAACGAGTTTAAACTCGCCTCCTTAAGCCATTCAGGGATATGTGGCCAATTTGGTTCGGGGAAATAAAATCCAAACTAAGTAGCATAACATGCTTCTATAACCTCCTACAAGTCTATTTAGCAACATTAAACCACTCTACTTCTTTAGCCACCTAAATTCATGCCAGTGTTATCGATAGTTTCCACATGCCTCTTCAATCCATTCAAGGACATGTGAACAATTTGGTTTGGGGGAATAAAATCCAAACCAAGATGCATAACGAAGTTTTGTAAGCTACCACAAGTCTGTTTATCCAAGGCCCATGAGACTACACTAGCCAAAAAGACCTGACAAAATTTTCTTGAAAATTGACCTCATCTTCTAAAATTGCACTATGCCTCATTGACCAAAACCCTAGTGTCGGAGATACTCCAACAAATGGTTTTTCGATCGACAGAATGATAACGTAGGGGCCCCACTAGTTGAAACCTAGTGATATTAATCTGATGCAACTGACAGTTCGTGCATCTGAGTCTCAGTTTGATTTTTTTCGTGAGTTGCAACTTGCCTCCTCAAGCCATTTAGGGACATGTGGTCAATTTGGTCTGGGGGCATAAAATCCAAACCGAGTAGCATAACAGAATTTTGTAAGGTCCTACAAGTCTATTTGGTCAAGTCCCAAGTGAGTACACTAGCTCTCCCATAAAATTATATGTAATTTATGATCCATGATGCAACATCAAAGGATTCCATAAACCATGATCTTATACATATGACCTATTTATCTAATAGTTGGTCACACATAAAGCCAATTGTTTCTTCTATGTTTTCAAGTACCCTTGTGGAACAACACCTATGGTGAGAAAAATAATTATTTGATCCAAATAATTTGGTACTATGTCATGTCACCAAACATGTGCTATGTGACATGTTCTCAAAATTGATACCATGTGGGATAAAACCAATGCATTATATCTTGACTACCAAGGACATTTGGCAAGAAGTATAGACTTGGTGCAATATCAACACCATCAACACATACATAAATGAATTCTTCCTCTTTCTAAAGAACAAGAAAAGTGAATACAATGATGAATTCCAAAGGGTTCTCATCATGGTCCATGACCCACTACTCATTCCAACATTTACTACACAAAATAAACACAAATGTTGCATTTCTTCAAGCTAACCAAACCCTATTTCTCAAAATCAATGAAAATAACAACTTTTGAGGGATTGGACCTAGTAGTGAGGGGTGCTCTAGCTGAAATCCTATGCCAGGAATCCAACAGAGACGATGGATCCTCAATCCGAGTCTCATTATTCTTTATGTCCTAGCCCATGACGGTTCCTCAATCCGAGTCTCGATTTTTGTGATATTCCCAGTTGCAATTCGCATCCCAAACCATTTCGGGGACTCTTAGTGAATTCCTCCTCAGGGAATAAAATCCTAACAAAGAAACATTTTGGGGTTCTATGACATGTTGAAAGCTTGTTTATCCATGGACTAGGTGACCACACTATTCATCCTCTCCTAAGGGATGGTTTCATAAATTGGACACCTTAATTCAAATGATGCATTGCTTCAAACTGAGCAAAACACTAGTTCTTGAAATCAATGAGTAAAGAAACTTTCAAGGCATGGAACTCAGGAGTGAGGGGTGGTATAGCTGAAATTGTATCTTAGTAATCCATCGGAGTCAACGGTTCCTCAATCCGAGTCTCTCTTTTCGTTTTATGCCCAGTTGCAAGTCACATCCCAAACAATTTCAGGGACTTTTGGTCAAATCCTCCTCAGGACATAAAAAACCTAACAGAGGAACATTTTTTAGTTCCATGAGATGATTCAATATCTTTTAGGCATGGAATAGGTGAACACATTATCCATCCTCTCCCGAGGAACAATTTCATAAATTGGACCCGTTAATACAAATCTTGCATTGCTTCAAACTAAGCAAAACACTAGTTCTCAAAATCAATGAGGAAAGAAACTTCCGAGGCATGTCACTTGAGAGTGAGGGGTTCTCTAGGTGAAATCCTATCCCAATAATCCATCAAAATTGAAGGTTCGTCAATACGAGTCTCGATTTTTCATTTTATGCCCAGTTGCAAGTGGCATCCCAAACCATTTTGGGGACTCTTGGCCAATTCCTCCTCATGGAATAAAATCCTAACGGAGAAACATTTTTGAGTTCCATGAAATGTTTCGTGATTTTTTAGGCATGGAATAGGTGACCACATTGTCCATCCACTTTCGAGGCATGGTTTCCTAAATTGGACTGCTAAATCCAATTGTTTCATTGCTTCTTACTGAGAAAAACACTAGTTCTCAGAATCGATGAAAAAATAACTTCCGAGGGATTGGATGACACAGACCCCCCAACCCTTAGGTCGAGGTACGCACATGATCTTTTAACCTCAGCCCCTTAGAGTCTGACTGACTCCTTTTAATCCCTCTTAGGAAACTATTCACTCACCCTCTCTGGGTATAATTCACAGGCCCTTCTGAGTTATGTCCTAGTGATCACTCAGCAACGATGAACTCCATGTTCCACACCCAAGTGACATTGGGAATTTTCTCTTTTCTTTTTGGGATACCGAATTTCATGATTTCTTGAATCTCGTGGTCAAGCACCTTACCTCTTTGACCTCCGGTAATCGAAATACCAAAAGCTGGACCCTTTATTTTCACTGATTTTGGCTTTTTTCTCTTCGCAATTTCGGGAGTTGTGATGTCGTGCAACCCTGTCTCTTGGCCTCCGGATTCCCAAAATCCAAAATGCCGAAATACCGAAAATTTCCCCCTCAACCTTGCTACACTTCACGACTTCGGGATTTTCCTTTTCACCACTCCCCATTCCTTGTCATCAGGATTCCTGATATGTCGAATCCGGAAATACCAAAACACTAATGTTCTGCCTCCAAGGAGATCAATGGTTGTGGTTCTCCCCTTGATCCAACAGTTAGCGCGATTTCACGTACCGTGAGTTCAAAACTCTTGACCCTAACCTTATGTCACCTCGATCCCCGAATTCCTGAACTCCGATTTGCCGAAATTTCGAAACGCTCCTCTACAACTTCTTCATCGTTCACGATTTCAGAGATTCTAATGTGGAGTGCTCTACTCCTTGTCAACGGAAATGCCGACCAATACTGTCGCAACTTCTGATTTCATACTTTCCTCCCTACTGAGTCTCGATCAACCATCCTCAGGACTCCCGAAACACTGAACTCTAAAGTTCTGAAAAATCCAAACTTTTCATTCTTTGACTTCACACACGAAACCTCTTTTCATGTTTCGGGAACTTGATCTACGAAGGTTTTGGTTTGCACTCCGAGCTCCCGAACTTTGAATTCCTGAAAAGATCTGATAGACTGAATAGGTCATGATCAATGGTCCACGTTGAATCTACCTTTCGAAGGATAGATCTATCCAACGCTTAACTCCCCTGCAACTTTCCTGGATCCTACGGTACCTTCTATTTCGGGAATTCTTCTCGGAGAATTCCGACCATCCAAACTTCTTCTCCAAAGACCTCTGGTTCTAAATTGACCCGACAATCCTCCTCCTGAACCTGTCCTCTGCACGGTGATCAAAGTTCCTAGCCTCCTCTTGAACACCTTGAAGGCACGAATCCTCTTGAGCTTCCTTTCCCAACTCAAATTTCCTAGGAGATTTCTGCATGCACTCCTTGCGGCACTTCTTCAATCCTCTCCTTGGTTGATAAGTTCTGAACTTCCAACCAACCTACACACACCTTACAAGGCTTCTGTGCCTGACTTGCACTTCCATGGAAAATGAAACAATGGTATCTCACCTGATCTTTTCAGAGATAAACTCTGAACACCCATCAACGCACTCCTTGCGGATGTTTCACTACACTCCTTGCAGGAACTCTTACTCAGGAAGAGAAACAATTGAAACTTATTCTCTCACTCTCTCAGTTTTCAAACATCCAACATGAAAACATACATTCACACATGGAATAATAACAAATGCATGACAGAGAGAATAAGACAACCATAAGCATAACATTCAATATGTATACATAGAAAACATTATAACACTATGAACCTGAATCAAAGCTTCATATATTAATTCAGAACTTCTGTACATGGGTTCTTCTCTACAACTCTCTTCTTCTTCTCTATGCTAATGTGCTTAATCATACAATCTCTAATTGATACAATGATACAAGATGAGGGTGTCTATAGTCGTTTTCCCTCCATCTCCTAAAATTGTCTAATCTAGAATTTAAATCTACCTACTTTCATTAACTATGCATAAATGCCTCTACACTCTACATATGAGAGTGGATCGCTCAAGATCTGTTTACAATATGGAAGTATTTCTTCTTAACTATTTCATTAATGTTTGCATATCCAAACTTTCAAAAACATTTCAAACATTTTCAACATGTGCCAAAAATGTGATGCGCCTATCCCATTTGTCTTTCGCCTCCACGATTTCTTGCTTCTGACGATGCTCCTGCATCATACTCCCTCGAAAAGTTTCATGTTATCCTGTTCATGAGCTCTTTCATGGTCTGTCCATGTTTATGAATTTCTGCTTCATTCTCCCAGCTGGCATCTTCAACTGGATGTCCCTTCCATTTGATCAAGTATTCAAAATACTCTTTTCTCCTGGTCCTCTTACTGACTCTCTTGTCAAGTATACTTTCCATCTGTGGATTTTCAGCTACAAGCATTTGTTTAATCCACTGAATCTCTGTCTATTCACTGTCTTCTTTAGCTCTATAAGGGTACAAATCCGAGATGTTGAATATCGGTGAAATTCCAATCCCATCGGGTAATTCAATCTCATATGCATTTGCTCCAAATTTTCTTACGATCTTGCATGGTCCAATCTTCTTCATTTTCAGTTTGTTATATGTTCCCCTTGGGAACCTTTCCTTTCTCAGATGTGCAAGAATAAGATCACCAACTTCAAACTGAAGTTCTCACCTGTGTTGATCTGCTCTGCGTTTATACTCTTAATTCGAATTCTGCAATCGCTCCTTCACTTGGTTGTGAAGTTATTTCATTCCCTCTGCAAAATCCTCTGCACTAGCACTTCTAGTTTCATTATGTTTTGAATCTTTCAATTGCGAATCTCCTCTGGGTTGCATTCCATAAACAATTTGAAATGGACTTTTCCCTGTGCTTCTATTAATTGAATCATTTTAAGCGAATTCTGCTTGTGGCAGAATGTGATCCCACTGATTGTGGTGTTCAGTCACTAGGCTCCTTAACAAATCTCCCAAGCTTCTACTTACAACTTATGTTTTCCCATCCGTCTGAGGATGATAAGCTTATCTAAAATACAAACTTGTCCCCAACTTCTTCCATAAAGTCCTCCATAAATGTCCTACGAACTTGGTGTCTCGATCTGAAACTATACTCCTTGGTAAGCCGTGAAGTCAGACGACTTCTTTGAAAAACAGGTTCGCAATATGGGTCGCGTCACTGGTTTTCTGACATGGTATAAAATGTGTCATCTTTGAAAATTTGTCTACCACCACAAAGATCAAATCAAATACTCTTTGTGTCTTTGGCAGCCCCAATATAAAATCCATGCTCACTACATCCCACAACCTCTCTGGTATGGGTAATGGCTGGTATAGCCCTATGTTCTACCTTTTCCCTTTTGAGTGTTGACAAATCCTGCATCTGTCCACAAATATTTTGACATTTGTCCTCATCCCTGGCCAAAAATATGAGCCATTTAATTTTGAGAATGTTTTGTCATGACCGAAATGTTCGGCCAATCCTCCACTGTGTTTTTCTTTCAACAAATTCTCCCTCATGGAGCATTTTGGAATACACAGTTGATTGCCTCTGAATAATAATCCATCTTGGATCATATATTCAGTCCATTGACTTATGTCTCTAAGAATTGGATTCTAAAATGCCTCATATGCCTCTTTGAAATCTAGATCATCTCTATACATGTCCTTGAGGTTCTCAAAACCCAATGTTTTGACTTTGAATTCCTGCATCAACAAACATTTCCTGCTCAAAGCATCAACAACTTTGTTAGCAGTTCTAGAAATATGTTTAATTACAAAAGTAAAATTTTGCATGTACTCAACCCATTTAACATGTCTTTGGTTTAACTTCTCTTATTGAGTCACGAATTGTAAAGCATGATTATCACTGTACAAAACAAACTCTTTAAAAACAAAATAGTGTCTACACTTCTTCAGTGCATGTATGACTGCATAAAATTCCTTGTCATATGTTGAATACTTAATCTTTGCCTCATTCAGTTTCTCACTGAAGTATGCGATCGGTCTGTCATCTTGGCTAAAGACCGCTCCAATTGCAAATCCGCTTGCATCACACTTGACTTGGAACGTCTTGCTGAAATCTGGCAACACCAAAATTGGTTGTTCAATAATCTTCCTTTTCAACAAATTGAAACTTAATTCTGCTTCTTGTGTCTAGTGAAAATATTTGTGTCTTTTCTTCACCATGTCCATCATCGGTGCGCTAATTCCACTGAAATTTCTGATAAATTTCCTGTAAAAACTAGCCAATCCATGAAAGCTTCTAACTTCAAATATACTCTTCGGCGATGGCCAATTCTTAATCACCTCAACTTTATCCGGATCCATTTTCAGTTCATCTGCGGAGATAACAAGACCCAACTAAATGCGTTATGTCTTCATGAGCGATGATTTCCCCATATTTATCAACAAATTCTCTTGTTGTAATATTTTCATCACTATAGCCAAATGCTTCAAGTGATCTGTTTTTGTTCTACTGAAACTCAGTATATCGTCAAGATATACAATGATGAATTTCCCTATAAACTCCTTCAAGACTTCGTTCATCAATCGCATAAAAGTACTAGGCGCATTTGTTAAGCCAAATGGCATAACAAACCATTCATACAACCCTTCATTCGTCTTGAATGTTGTCTTCCATTCATCACCTTCTCTCATCCGAATTTGATGATAGCCACTTTTCAAATCAATATTTGAAAAATATTTTTCTCCACTCAAGCAATCCATCAAATCATCCATCCTTGGCAATGGAAATCTATATCTGATGGTAATCTTGTTGATTGCCCTCAATTTTGTGCACATCCTCCAGCCTCCATCTTTCTTTGGGCTGAGCACTGTTGGAACAACGCATGGACTCAAGCTCTCTCTAATCAACCCTTTGTCCAT
>SNQJ01S0017460.1:27086-47643 GCA_010110895.2 Picea sitchensis
GGGTGCTACTCTCGTGACCATACCAGTCCATTAACATCTAAAATGCCCAAATTGAAGGTTCAAACATTGTGCCCCGAGGGTTCGTTGGGTCAGAAGGACCTAGGCTTCACCAAATAAATGTTTATAAGAGGCATCCCCAATCTATATGGTAGCACCCATCCAAAGTGTAAATCCACTGTTGTAGAGAATGAACATTCATTTATGAAGACAAACAAGAAAAATATATTGCCTAGGTCGAGTCAAACGACCTGAAGTAGAAGAGAGACTATCAAAACCTTTGACTATCAAAGCATTAGTTAATATATATCAATTATATAAATATTCCCACTACTACATTTGGAGTGAAAAAATTATGCTTATTTCGATATTAGTTTCAACCTATAGGTTTTTTGTTATTTTGGGTGTCAAAATTCACAAGATTTGTAATTTTTTTCTCTAATTTTATTATAAACATTGTTTTAATAATGTTAATCAAACATTTTATTATTCTACTATAAATTTCTGTTTTTGAATTTACCAAGTATTATCATGTTTGTTTATGACCTTGTTTAACATTAATACACCAATGTTAAAACGCTGAAATAATGACATTTTATATTTTAAAATGAAAAATAATAAATACATTACCCCAAAGTTCTCATTGAGATCTTAGTAGTATACCATATGCTTGAAATAGAGATCGTACTTGAAAATTATGAATTTAGGAAGTGGACATTCAAATTTAGCTTCCCAAGGCCCTCACCTTTTAATCTTAATAATAAAAATCTGTAAAAAGAACTATGGAAAAATAATGAAAAATATTTGAATTATGTTTTAATCCTAATTAGAGAATTTAATCCATTCACATAACATAAATTAAAAGTAACTCTAGATGAAATGACTTAGATCCACTTTGCACACTTGTCAACATCTTCAATTTTCTAACTTCACAAATAAAAAATACTCTATTTCTCAATAAAACCCTCTTCCTACCCTAAATCATGTTATTCTTTCATTCTCTTTTAGCATTTTCCCCTCTCCTCTCCTCTCCAACATAAAAGTTTTCTTTCAAAGAAGGGTAGGGTTTTATTTTCTCTCAAAGAAGGGTAGGTTTTATTTTCTCTCAAAGAAGGGTATGCTTGCTTGTGGATGATCGTTTTTCAATCCATGGGGGTAATCTCCTCCAATGATATGGCTTTCTTGTGGAGGATCACTTTCCAATCCATGGGGGTAATCTCCTACACTGCTTTGCACCGTCTTGTTAGATAATTTCTTTTTCATTGAAACTAGTTTTCATTGTTGAAAGAGGTCTATGCCATACATTTGACTTATTTTTGTTGTAGCCAAATGATGGTCTCGTATCTAGGCCATGGCTTCTATCCATGGGGGTAATATCCTCCACTTCTTTTCCCTGTCTTGTTAGATAATTTCTTTTTCATTGAAACTAATTTTCATTGTTGAAAGAGGTCTATGCCATACATTTGGATTATTTTTGTTGTAGCCAAATGATGGTCTCTTATCTAGACCATGTTCTTCCTTTATTATGGACATAACCTTTATATTTTCAGTTTTGTATAGTGGGGAAGGTGGAATTTTTGTTTAAATGTGTGGGTTTGTTCATATGGTGGTGTCAAATTTTTGTGAAATGATTCACTCCTCTTCTTGGGGAACCCTTATGCAATTGGTTAGAATATTTTTCTTCCCCATGGAAAAATATTATTTTCCTTACCAAAGGGGTGTTGCCCTTCCATATCAATGTAACTCTCTTAAAATGGTCTTCACCATCTCTTCAATGAAAAGGATTGTAAATATTTTCAAAGATTGAAATCACCCCTTCTGAGCCCCAAAAAATAAAAATAAAATAAAACCTTTGTACAATATTTGTAAGAAAACCCACAAAAATTTCATTGCAAGAAAAACCCTCGTGCAATAGATTTTACAGAAAATAAAAAAGGGTTAAAAATCCCATTATGTAAATTTTTTTTGCATGTAAAGTTAAGAATTTTACGTTTTAAATGAGTATTTATTTTATATTTGAGTTTCTTTTCATTTGTTGCTTCTGAGTTTTTATTTCATGTTTTGTCATGTATTTTCATACATGCTTCTTAGTTTTGTGCAGTAAAAATTACAAATTTTCAAAGGGCTTTCAAGCAAGATTATGGAAATCACAGGGATGCACTTAATATGTATTTACTTTTTTTTTTAATCATTTTAGTAGATTTTACCATTAGCAAGCTCATTAAATCTCTTAAATATTTGGTTTATGCATTTTTCATGCAAAGTGTTTACAAAAATCCTTTCCAAAGGAATGAAGGTTTCATTCATTCAAGTGTTTGTAGATATTCCTAAGCCAAAGCAATGTAGTTTGCATGCAAAGTGTTTGTAAAATTTCCTCAACTAAAGTCTGAATTTGTAGTTTAATCTAAGTTTTAATCCATTACTTAACCTACACTAATCATTATTTATCAAAGCTAAATGTTGATTTAATTTGGTATATAAGAAGTATAATAAGTAATGCAAATATATATTATATACATTTTATTTTCAACATTAACTTGTCTTTTATTATGGTTAAGGTAGTCATTCATTGTTGTCCAAATTTGTAGCTTTCCCAGTGAATGAATAATTCATACTTATGATATGATGAAATTATTATTAATGAAAGTAGAAATTTTATTCTAAAAGTATATATATGATCAAAAATGAGTACAATGAAATAATTTAGGGATGGAGATTAAATAGAATCAATTGAGAAATTTATGTAGATATCTTGGAAATAGTTATGGAGATGGTTGTACCAATTAACTATATTGGATGAGAACCTCAATTCTATATAACATAACTAGGCTTCATGTACTATATTGATGTAAGAGAGTGATGTATAATTATTTTACATTAATACAATGTGATCTTTGATAGATATTTGTTCTTCTTACGTTGTAATATATGGGTGAATGTTTTGTTTATTGTTGCTAATAAAATCAACATTTGGTATCAGAGCAGGGTGTGAGAGGGTAGCATAAGAGCCATTGTTGTTGTCAAAGAGCGAGTCATTATATGAAAGCGTGGAAGGGTTGCGTTTGTAGGATTTCCCACATAGAAGAGCTGTGACCAGAATTGTTTGCCCATGTGGAGAGATGGGCACATGGAGATTTTTGTTGATAGCCATAGAGGATGGAGCGCGAAGTTTTGTTTTAAGGAGAGTCGTGTGGTACTGAGGAGAACACCCATAAATTGTTACTGTTGATCGTTGTGCACAAAATAGAGTAGACCGTCGTCATTTATTTAGATATCGACCATGGTTTTCTGCCATAGTTGCAAAGGATGCGTGCACAAGCCGCGAACTCATGAGTGAGATGTATCCATTGACAAGGAATATATCATTTGTCATTGGTTCGATTGGTAAGTTGGAGCTTGTATTAGCTCGTTGATAGAGTATTGTTTTATTGGCGTTTGTTTATTGGTTGCTCTGGAGTTGAACAGTTGGTGATATATTGGGCATCGAATACAAAGAATTAGTAAAGTCGTGAAGATTCAGTGTTGCTGGAACAATAAATCCAGTCGCCGACAACATGACAGAAATAAACCATCAAATCTTAGTGGTGAGGTTTGGCTTGGAGGAATTGGCACGTGACTGTAGCGCTTACTCATATGAATAGACCTTGAAACGAGCCTTGGACAGAGGAATTAAGCCATGATTTTAGCATTCAGGTTCGTCAAGGAATTGCAAAGTCAGATAAAGAGGAAATTTGTGATATCAAGGAAGACAGGTGGAGTCTTGAGAGATTGATGAGAATTTAGACTGATAAGCACGATTGAAATTCAGTCGGTTAGCAAAATCTTTGACAGGATCGTCGCATTGTGCCATTATAAGAGTGAGTTGTTGTTGTTACCAAAACAAAGCGTGGAGGCAAGCCAAAACGTGTCTGCTCCATCAACAACTTCAAATACACAACTCTTTGTTGATTCTTTGACATAGATTAAATTTAAAATTTCTATTACAGTGTGTACAATCTTCAGTTCAGATTTTGTGTGGTTTATGTTTGCTAAGAACGTTGATGCATTGAAGCTAGTGCATATATTTAGTATGTGAGTGTCTAAGTGAAGTAAAAAAAGGGATCTTCTACGAAGGAGCAGTTTATGGAGACATCGATGCATGGAAATGCTGGGAAATTTCTTTCTATCCCGTGGAGTAAAAACAGAAACAGAGCGCTTGACACATTGATCAGAGTGGAAGGGTTACAACAAAAGAGATAGGTGTCACCCGAAAGCAAAGGCTATGCACTAGTATTACATTTAATTTCATGTGATGAAGGCTTCTAAAAAAGAGAGCAACAATGAATGCCGAGCCATGGTAGGAAATGTTGAATATTGGTTGCCTTTTTATTTCTACTTCAAAATATGCATGGAGGTAAAAAAATAATAAAGTTTTTTCATTAAGAAATGGGCAGAGATGAGATGGAAGGGAATTTTTAAAAAGTTAAAAGTTATTTCCATTGTGTTGTATGTGGAGTCGAGAAAAGAAAGTTAATCTTTCTTCATTATTTTTGGGAAAAAAGTCCATAAAAGTGTCAAATGAGTTCAAAGTTTCATGTATGTAATGAAAAGGTTTGTAAAGGTTTTGGTGATGGTGTCTTAGTTAGTAGTAAGAGTCCATTGTTAGCTAAGTCAAATAGAATATTGTAAAGGATAGATGATTGCAAAGTTTTTTTATGTCAAAAGAATTTAAAGTTGAATTATTGTTGTGAAGAGTTTAAATTGAGGGTTTGATAAGTTGAGTCAAGGTCAAAGTCAAAGTTGAGGATGAAGTGTTAAAGTCAAAATCAAAGGTTCCATGTTACTTGACATCTTTTTCATTGTTGTATTTGAAAGATGGGTGCATGATCGTACCCGACACCATGTGTTTATTGTGCTTATTCTTTGGTAAATGAGCATAAATTGCTAAGTTTTTAAAAAAATGGGAAAATAACTAAAAACATTTCAAACAACTAATTAATAAATTGAACTACTATGATAAGAATCTTGATGATGCTTTGCAAGAAATGGACAGGTTATAGAAGCAACATAATTACATAATGGAAAAAGTTGCAGAATTTAGATCACACGATAATGAATTTTATCAAGAATTTGATATTTTTTCTACACAAGGCATTGACAGATTATAAGAAAAGTTGAAATCACTAGATCAATTCGTAGATGATATTTTCAAAATTCAAGATCAAAGAGATAAATTGATGGAATCATTGCACCAAGATTTATTGACAAAGGAAAATGCGTTGTTAGCACTTGAAATTGGATTAAAACATTTCGAACAAGAGAAAGTAAAGTGTGATGCAATGTGTGATACATGTGACTCGATTAAGAAGATTGGTAGTTCTTGTGATACTTTTTATTTGGTTGATGATAATAATGATGATGCACATATGTCTCTCTCTTGTTACGAGGCTCCAAATGATGATCCCGATGATATTTATAAAGATGAATCTATTAGTGAATATGTTGAAATAGGTTGCTTTGAAAATCACACAAAGGGAATAGGTTCAAAACTTATGAATAAAAAGTGTTTGAAGGAAAAGTTTTAGGCGAGAATGGTCAAGGTATCTAGAATCCCATACAAGTATGTGTAAGACCAAGAGATGAAGGCCTTGGTTATGAAGGTGAAACTATCAATGCAACTATCGAATTCGTGAAAGTAGAAACATTGACAACATGTGAATTATCTACAAATAGAAGCAAAGCAATGAACCAAGAGCAGAAGTCACAATGACAAACCAAGTGCAAAAGCAGGGACAATGTTGCAATCATTGTGGTAGTACATGGCATGTAAAAGAAAAATGTTGAAACTTACATCCTTGCAATATTTGTGGCCTTACAAATCATGATCATCACAAGTGTTTGAATAAAGAGATATAAAATCCTTACATGGTAAGACGAAACCACTTCGAAATTGTAATAGTTATGGGTGAACCAAGGAAAACCTTAGGTATGATGTAATGGTTGAAGGGTAACCCATCGAAAACCCATAGGAAGGTCAAGGGTAAGTTAAAGAAATCCTTGATATGAAGATGATGCAATTCAGATGATTGACTTAGCATCCAGAATTATCAAAGAATGATGCAACTCATGTTGATATAGGAAGATAACAACAAATGAAGAAATAGATGAAGATTAAGAAAACAAAATATGATGAAGACAACTCAAGACATTCATATTGAATCATAGGTTTTCCTTAAGGGGGAGTTTGAAGGAATAATTCATACTTATGATATTGATGAAATTATTATTAATGAAAGTAGACTTATTCTAGAAGCCTACATATGATTAAAGATGAGGACAATGAGAGAAGTTAAGGATGGATATCACATAGAATCAACCGAGATATTGATGGAGATAATCATGAAGATATTGTGGAGATAGTTATGGAGATGGTTGTACCAATTAGCTATATTGGATGAGCACTTCAATGGTATATAATGAGGTCTCATGTACTGTATTGATGTAAGAGAGTGATGTATAATTGTTGTACATTAATGCAAAGTATTTGACAAAAATCATACAAGAGAAACACCATAAAAACTTCTAAGCAATAAGCTTGTAGCATAAAAACTTATAAATGCAAAGTATTTGACAAAAATCATACAAGATAAACACCATCATTGAAAAACAAACAAGTATCTTTTTGTTGGGGATATTACAAAGATGCACTTCTCACTTGTAAATGATTTCTAATCGTAGAGATTTATCATTACTTGTCTACTTCTAGCTTCTCTCTTATTAAAAATTCTTTGGATGGCTAGTTAGAGTGACTTTTTGGAGTGGATGTGCTTGTGGATGCTTTGCTACTTCATGGATATCCATTGCTAGGGTTTTTTTGATGGATGAAATATTTCTTGAGTAAGTGGTTTCCTGTTATCTTGTGGTTTTGTTTATGGGTGCATTTGAGTGTAATGTTGCTTCTCTAGTGTTGGTTGAGCATTCTCTTGGATTTTTCTTGAAAAAACCATTCTTATTAGAGATCATATAAGGTTACTAGTGAAGAACCTTCCCTTGAATTGTATTTGAAGATCTAGTGATATACTAGGAGGATCATCTAGGGTAAGTAGTGAACAACCCCTATATATCACCGTATATCCACTCACTTCTCTCAAAAGGAGTCTTTAATTGACTCCATATGCCAAAAAAAAAACAGTAGGCACTAGTCATTGTCCCACTAGTCAATCATTAAAATATGAATTTTACTCCATTTTGACTATTTTAGGGTTAAATTAGGGTTTTATAATGGAAAATATTCATTTTCAGCCATAAAGAACCTAGATGTTTTGATTTTTTATTCATGCTATTGAATTAATAATCATTTAAAAACCCAAAAATACATCGTTGATTTAGTATTACAACCTTCTAGGCTGGATGTCTATGGTTTTAGGGCTGTTATATGGCTCTTAGATTTTTTATTTTATTGATGAATAAAACCCTAATTTAATTCATAGTTTATCCCTCTTTTTCATTAGTTTATTACTTGTTAAAGGTATGATTTTATTTTTGTTGTAATAACTTGTTTTCCTGTTGTAATTTGATATATTTTTCCAATTTTTAAAATAGCTCTTACTTTTTTCTTCCTTTATAGTGTTTGGGGGTCCTCTTGAGCCTCAATTTGACTTAGAAAACCTCATAGATTGACCTAGATCCTCATATCTTCAAATCTGAAAATTTCTTTTACTCACCACTTATTCCTTACCTTGTCTATATTATTTCATCGATGGTAGATTAAGTAGCTACCCAGGAGGCCCTAGACTTGATAGTGTCTTTCCTAGGGATTCTTAGAGGCTACTAGGGAAGCCTTTATTGTGTTGGATTTACTCCTTTACTAAAGAGAGGGAACTTGTTTCCTAGGTGATAGTGGTGACATCTTGTGATGTTCCACTAGTCTTGTGCCTTGTGAGGGATTTGCACTAAGGTTCTAGATTGTGTGGTAACATTTTGGCACCATTGCTGGGGAGAATTGAGTAATTCTCCTTAGAAATATGAATTATATACTCTAATATTCATTTATGAGTATACATCAAAGCCTAATATTATGTTATCATCTAGCAACTCCACAACAAGATAACCCATGGGTTGGAACTTCCAACCAAAGAACCTTTAATAGATACACTAATCCTCCTAAAGTTTATAAAAGAAGAAGATTTCCTCCAAATTTTTTTGTAACAAGAATTCTTTTCAATAATACTCCGTGACTAACTCTAATGGATTTGCAACCATGGGTTACCAATGCCTACAAGGCACTTGGCATGCCCATAATTCAAGGTTACCCTCATAACATGCTTGATAAATTTGAGAAGTGGTTATCAAAATTGTCTAAGAACAATGTCATTTATGCTTAAGATCACTTGTCTTCCTTCTATAATGTCCTTGGTATTCATTATGTTCCTAATGAAGATGAGGATGTAGTTATGAAACTCTTCTCTATATGTACATGTGGATGAACCTGCACCAATAAGATCTAGCTAGCAAATGACATACACAGTTTGCAGAGAAAATATGAGAAAAGAGAGAAACAAGAGAGAAAGAATGGAAGAATTCTATTAAACGTATTCCACACTCAAATAGTGAATAAATTACAATAGATATAGGCTACATGAGTAACTAATGTGCCATAGTAGTGATCTAGAGAGATATAGACACTCACTGACATACATTTAGAGTGAACTGCCACCTAGTCCTAGTTAACTGATCCATGCAATCATCAATTAACTGAATCATGACTTCCACTAGTCTAATTAAGTGTAACTGACTCTAAACTGAAGAGGAACATCCTATTTTGTAGGGGAATATTCTCTAGAGAGAATATTCTCATCTAAGGAAGAATTCTCAACATTGGACTGTAAAACTTAGGAAAATAATTATAGGTGAGTGTGCAATACACTACTAGGGTGTACATTATGAATGGGTCCCGACAACTAAGGCCATGTTAGGTACCCATTGTACAATGCATATAAGAATGAGACACTGAAAAAACAAATTGAGGAAAGTGTTGATACTGAGAGGGGGGTGAATCAGTATCAAGTACAATTTAAAACCTTTTTCAACTTATACTTAAACCATTCAACTATATCCAATGAGAAATTAACAATAGTATAAGAGTTACACCAATACACCTATAATATACCATGCACAATATGTGAAATAGTCAATGGTTTATTGTTCAAGGGAGTAATGACTTCAAGGTAGCTACAACTTCCAAATGTGGGAGGATAAACCTCAAGAGGAAGATGAAATCCTCAAATATCAGAGAGAGTTTAACTCTTCATCCTTGCCCTTCCTTCCACCCAGAATATAGAGATAATAAAACTTTACATTTAAATCATCACCATCAACCAATCATCCCATAGAACTTGATAATGTTCTGAGACTTCTTCAATTTACGCAATTCTTCAATTCTTGTGTTACTACGTCCTGTAGATAATATTATAATGCATTCTGAAACTCCTCCAATTTTCCTCCTTGAATCCTCCCCAAAGAGGGGTTCAACCATGGATCCGTGACGTGCCATACCATCCAGGAAACAACATGATGTATACTATCCATTCCTTAGGTGTTGTATATGCATGTGGTGTCCTTCATGTCCAAATACCTTTATCAATCTTGCGGTCCAAAACCCATGACTAGGGTTGACATCAATGACAACAACAATCTTCCATGAGAAAGAGGGGAAAACCCTCATGGGAAAACCCCACCTCAGAATTACAATGCATAAAAAAATGAGAAAGGAACAAAAAGCAGTTGCTAAGAGACCATGTCCTTCACTCCAAGAAAACCTCACATAAGCATGCAGTTTATTTCTTGTTGAAAAATTTGTTGAAGATGTAGATGTATAATGCGGATCATTAGAGTAAGATGTACCATTGATGTCCACACATATCCACTTTCTCTTCTTGTAATGGATAAGATCAAATAAGGTTTGGATGAAATTTTGAAAACCATGCAACCGTTTTTGGGCTTGTTGAAATTTTGTTGATTTTAAAATGATCATAAATTCACTTCCCAAACTTTGTTTTTAGACGATTTTTTTTGAAATTGGACATTTTCGAGAGGAATTCAAATATCAATTTGTTCACGCATTTTTTCTCAAAAAATATCATAATTGAATTATCCAATTTGTTTCTGCATTTTTTTTCTCAAAAAATATCATAATTGAATTTGATGTGTGCAACTCCATTTTTGTCTCCCGAGATGCATGCATGTTGCTCCTGAGATGCATGCATGGCACATGCATGTTGCTCCTGAGATGCATGCATGGGACATGCAAAAGTTTATGCATGTGATTCTTGAGATGCATGCATGATATATTCCGTATGAAATTATGAAATTTGAAATGGAGTAGACATCATATGCAATTAATGGAACAAGAATTTGTGTAGATACTTGTGTAGAAGACTCTTCAGAATAAGAGGCTTGATTTTTTGATGGTTTCTTTTCTAGCTCTATCTTTTCAATATCCTGCATGAAATCTTCACAATATTCTTTAATCCCAAATAGAACCTCCAATCTCCTCCATAATTCGTTTGGAGTTGAGTCTTGTGATTCATCATATACTTGATGCAAAAGTTCGGGAGAAACAGACATGCAGATACATCCTATGGCCATATCTTGTTTATTGAGAAAGTCATTTTTCTCATCGGCGAAATCAAACTCTACTTCCATTTCCATAGTTATTTGGTACAAGCCTCTACATCTAAGCTGAAGAAGAATTTTTGGCTTCCACTCCAAACAACTATGAGGCATGCGAAGTATTGTCGGTGAGTAAAACATAGATTCCATCTTTCTTGCATCTTTATTTTGTCTTTAGTACTTGCACAAAGAGTTTGGTGTGTCTTTTTCCTAGAAATCCGTCGACTTTGATACCATGTAAATGTGGATGAACCTGCATAGATATGATCTAGCTAGAAAATGACATACACAATTGATCCAGGTGGATATTGGCAGCCACACACCTGTTCCAAATTCCAACTGGCTCATCTTGACAATTTTCAGTTCAACATATTTCTCTGTAATGGGGACAATTCTTTGTAACTGTGGGTTCTTCTCTTACGGGGCTGTCCTAAAGCCCCACAAAACATCCAGGTGGATGTTGGTGGCCACCCACCTATTCCAACTGGATTATTTTGGAAGTTTTCAATTGATCCCGGTGGATATTGGTGGCCACCTACCTGTTCCAAATTCCAATTGGCTCATCTTCACAGTTTTCAGTTTAGCACGTTTCTCTGTAATGGGGAAAATTCTTTGTAATTATGTGTTCTTCTCTTACGGGGCTGTCCTAAATACCTACAAAACATCTAGGTGGATGTTGGTGGCCGCCCACCTATTCCAACTAGCTTATTTTTGAAGTTTTCATGTCAGTACATCTTTATGTACTTCCAAGGCTGTTTTGGGGCTCTAAACAATGTTTTCTTGGCTTTCCACAGTCAAACTGTAGGCGGAGGCAGAGTTTGATGGAATAATGCATAGTGCTCGAAAATACCTTTCCAACAAGCTATCACGTGCCTAAAACAAAGATCAGATGAAAAAGTTACAACCCCGTGAAGTTAATGTACTAACTTACCCCAATGGGGCCCACATGACTTTGGAATTTCATCTCCTAGGGTTAGGTTTTTGGATGTCTATGGTTTTGGCATTCATGTTTATCATAAAAAGGCCCTCAAAGTCTTATTCTAATCATCTTCTTGCGAATGAGCATAGTCGTCACATCTCTTCTCAGAGATAAAGCTGCCACAATTCTAACGAGTCTTGCAATCTGTATTTTTATAGTCTTTGTACAATTCTTTCATTAATAGAAATCATGTATTGTTGTATCTCTCTGTTTCTGGAAATTTTCATGAGTATTTCATTGTAATATCTCTGCTTACATTTCGTTTTGAACATAATCTGGATCAATAGTTTGCAGAGAAAATATGAGAAAAGAGAGAAACATGAGAGAAATAATGGAATAATTCTATTAAGCGTATTCCACACTCAAAGAGTGAATAATTTACAATAGATACAGGCTACATGAATAACTAATGCGCCATAGTAGTGATGTAGAGAGATCTAGACACTCACTGACAAACAATTGGAGTGAACTGCCACCTAGTCCTAGTTAACTAATCCATGCAATCATTAGTTAACTGAGTCACAACTTCCACTAGTCTAATTAAGTGCAACTGACTCTAAACTGAAGAGGAACATCCTATTTTGTAGGGGAATATTCTCTAGAGAGAATATTCTCATCTAAGGAAGAGTTCTCAACATTGCATTGTAAAACTTAGGAAAATAATCATAGGTGAGTGTGTAATATCTCCAACATAATAGTCTTCTTGAGAATAGTATTAAGTCTTGGAAAGCCTTCCATGATGCTTTTACGAAAAT
The DNA here is from genome assembly GCA_010110895.2 of Picea sitchensis. Taxonomy (NCBI): domain Eukaryota; kingdom Viridiplantae; phylum Streptophyta; class Pinopsida; order Pinales; family Pinaceae; genus Picea; species Picea sitchensis. The sequence continues at coordinate 39,468 of SNQJ01S0017460.1, forward strand.
ATGGGCTATAAGAAAAGATGGTATACTTTTGCTAACCCAATTCCATGAGATTGAAAAGAAGGGTAATTAATCCACGAAAGAATTTGACCAAAGGTTCAACAAACTTGTAGAGAAAATTACCGATGACCTTAAACCAAGGGCTGGTGCCATTCTATTGCAATATACCAATGCATTCAATGTGGAATTCAATTTCATGCTAAGAGAAAATTTCCTCAAGAACCTTGAAAAGGATAAAGAGTGGGATAACGTGATTGAAGATAATATGTTATCTTCCAAGGTAGAAGATTTTAACATACAAAGAGATAAATATGAAACTAAAACTAAGTCTATGAACAATGCCGATCAAATTTGTGATGTAGTAATGACTCTTGCAAAAAAAGGGGAGCAAATGACTACCGATATTTTCAACTCCCCAGATCATATTATGGATAGGTTAAGCATTTTGGAAAGGGAAAAGGGTTAAACTCATACTCCTCCTCCTAGACCTCAATATAATAACAATAAAAAACCTAGAGGAAATCAACGATGTAATAGGAATAGACCTCCTCCTGGGAAAATAGTTCCTAATAACCTTTCCCCTTTTGATATGGTTAGCTAGGAAGAGATCCCTTGGTGCTTTCCTTGGAATGAGTGTCATAGAGAATGCAAATTCCCTGGAAATCAAGTTCATCAGGGAAGTGAAGATCCTAATAGTTGTAAAAAAATGAATTTTGTTGAAGATATGGATCCTATCTATGCATAAACCTACACTATTAGATGTGAACAATTAGAGAAAATCAAGAAAAAGAGTTGGGAAGTTGCTAGGATATCTAGGTTAGAGATGTTGAATGTCATGGATGAAGAATCAAGAAAAAGAGTTGGGAAGTTGCTAGGATATCTAGGTTAGAGATGTTGAATGTCATGGATGAAGAATACAAGGAGAAGCTTAGGAAAGATAAGTACTTGCAATATTCTAGAAGAAATAAAGAACCTAAATTTCTTCAACATGATTAATCTCAACCTCCTCCTAGAAAGTGGATTAGATACCCTTTACCTTTGGATACCAACCCTACTCTTCCATCAACATCACATAAGAATGACAATTTACAATTGAATGTTCATGTAACAAATGTTTTGGAAAAAATAAATGTTCTAGTACCTCTCGCTGAATTAATCAAGATCTCGTGACAAATGGATAAAGAAAGAAAGTTCCTTACCACAGAACCCGAATACCCTCCTTTTGTATTGCAAACTATGGATTATCATAGAAATAATGGAGGGAATGCACCTTTCTTTATCACCTTGGTAGTGAATAACCTCCTCCTTCATAATTGTTTATTAGATTATGCAGCTTCCACCAATGTGATATCTTTAAAGGTCATGAATCAATTAGGGTTGGGAACAACAAGACATATAAGAATGTGTGTGGGATTTATTAAAAAACAATCAAGGTATGTGGCTTGATTAATTATCGTAGGGTTTACTTAACTACCTATCTTGATATCTCCATCTTAATGGATTTTGTGGTGATAGATTTGTCTGATGCTTGGTGAATTATATTTTCTAGGAAGTGGGATAAAACATTGGGTGGTAGTACCCAAATGGATTTAACTTATGAAACTATCCTAGCCAATGATGGAACCTTTTTCACTCTGTATATGCAACTTCTTGTTAAAAACCAAGCAGGAGATCTTAGTGTCCTTGTCGATGAATTTGATTGGAGTGATGATGAATTTGAAGAACTGGATATGTGTACAAATTATTTAGTGACAACAAAAGAATATCATTATAAGGAAACTTATGAAGATTTTGAAGAACCTATCATTCCTTCACAAGTTTCCACTAATCTTGATTATCCCAAAGAATTTTCCATTTTTCTTTTTGCATATGAAGACAATATCAATGATGCTTTTCCACCCAATAATGAAAATGATAAGAAAAACTATTCCCTGGTACAACTAAGAAGTCCAAAATATGATATAAATTCAAAGGGGCAAGCTTTAGCCAAACTTTTCATTGAAGAGAGTAGTAAAGACTCGAGGTTACACAAGAATGAACAACCTATAAATGATGAATGATATCCAGGTGTATTGTATTGTTCACATGATATATCAAATTTTGATCAAAAAGAGAAGATTTTGAAAGGAGGGATTGATCAAATCATGAATATAGATGAGCCTATCATGCATGATTTTGATAAAAAAGAAGTAAATCAAGATAAAATATAAGGGGTATTTGATCATAAAGAAAGACATAGACAATTAGAAGAAGGAGATCTTGTACTCCTGTGGGACAAGCACAAAGAGAAGCCAAGTATTCACAAGAATTTTGGCAGTCTATGGCTTGACCCTTATAGGATTGAAAGAAAGGTTGGGAAGGACTCATTTTACTTGGTTATCCCTAATGGAGATAAGTTATCTTTTCTGGTTGATGGGAAACTTCTAACTCCATATTTTTCAACTGACACTTGATTTTGTTAGCCTTAGTTTAGTTTAGGATATTTGTAGGTCATGTTGTGTGTTCCTTTCATACTTCTTGATTGTGTCTTCTCATCTATTTTCTTTGACTTATTGCTTGGTCATATGCATTTATAGTTAATTGTATTTTTTCTTTTCCCTTGTCTTTGATATATATATAGAAAAATAAATTGGTGTAACGATTTTACTATATTTGATTTTTATCTTTAATCTACTAGGGGGACCATATCCCCTTGCTCATATTTACAAGTGGTCTTATGTTAGATTCTGTAGTAGGGTTTTTAGGTTTGATGCAGAGTGTAGGTCTTGGAGTTCAAGATATTGTTGACGTTCTCATGCACTCTATGATGAGCACATGTCCCCATGTTGGATCTAGGAGTTACCCCCTCACTTCTAGGGGTAACTAGAGGATATTTTTTCTCCATGATCCACATTACAGATTGAAATTATAATGATGAAATTCTAGACTATCCATAGATAGTTGTCCACATATGACTTCCATTACATTCTCAACTCACTCACATAAGATGACATGGTGCATTACACTTTGAGGTACTTTGTTGTGACACTTCATATCAAGTCATGATAATGTCAATGTTTTGGAAGGAAAATGACGATCATGGCTTGAATTGGATAATGAATAATGATGCTTCGAACTTATACTTTTTTCCTTGTATCACCTTGGTGGTCATCATCATCTTCTATTCAAGTGTTATTAATCTTGGGGAAAGTTGTATTAATAGTGGGTTTTAATAGGGATAACACGTCCATATCCCTTACCATACATAACATATTCCATCTATCCTTTATCTGTTGTCCTTTCTTTTGGGTTGGTTGTTACTTCTTTAACTTTTTCGTTCTAAAAATAAATCAATTTTAAGGTGAGAGCCAATATTGGTTAGGGAAAAATTAAGGTGAGAGTTGAATATTTGTAGGAAACATAAACAACGACATTGATGGATTATTAATATTAACAATAAACAAAAATTAGGGAAAACAATTTTATTAAGCTAATACATAGGTAAAAACAAACAAAACATATGGAAATGAACTTTGTATTGATATTAAAAACAAGTGATCGTTGGTGACACCACTTTTATATGAGCCTAATGGTGTTGGTTGTGTGAGGAACGCTGGAAAGAGGAACCCTCGTCACTAGAATATGTGTGAGCTATAAGACTGTGGAGTCACTGGCTTCATGACCAGAAGAGAGAAGTAATATTGTAGAAAGGAGGATGGTTCTCTAAGTGTTAATTTTCTCATTTTGTGTGTTATATGGTAGCTTCCCTTGTAATCCAATATATATTGATAACAAATTATAGGTATTTGATTTATAATCAAATGGTACTCCATTCATAACAAATGACTTGATAGTTTTTTGTTCATAGAGATCATTGTTCAAAGCATGGTTTCTTATGAATTCCTGAATCTTGAATATGAAATTGGTTGTAATAGATTTGGATGTGCATTGCATGGTTCCAATAGAATGAAAAATAGGAAAATCTATTGTGTGTCTGTTGATTACATAACACCATATTTAAAACTACACTATACTGAGGCCATATAACGACTCATATTTACAACCAAACATTTCATTTCCATTTACATGAAGATGTGGATAACCTACACATCAAAGTGTGAACTATATTTATTCCCATCTGTCTCTGATTGAGTTGTTAGACTAAAAGGTTAGGAAAGGACTTGTATCAATAAGAGAGAATATTGAAGGTGAAATGATTGAGATGTGGATGAAAACAATGAAAATAAATGCCATCTTTTTATTGGAAGGGTAGATGAATCTCATGAAACCTATTACACTGATGGGATTTCCACAATAGGGTTTCTACAAGATCTAGCAAGGTGGGTGCAGGGTGATCTTGTCCCCATTCATGATAGACTTAGATAACATGGAAGGAAAAATGGGGTATGAGGAGGAAGTTTTTGACTTCACCGATGATCTGTTAGAGGGTCAAGCGATTTGGTCCAACCCTATTGTAGGATGTTTGGATGCGTTGTGGGATTCTAACAAACTACACCATCTAGGATGTAAACCCTAGAAGAGGACACCATGGTAATTTTGGGTGAGTTAGCGTAGGAAATGGGTATAAAAGGTGCTAGATAATTGGGACAAATGGATAACAAGGTGATGGGACTTCTCAATGATCAATCCAAGGACCATAATTACTTAAGTGTGTTGAACTTATGTTTATACTGAGAGGGGGGTGAATCGATATAGGATACTTTTTCCTTTAAATGAACATTCATCAATCATTTATTAACTTTAAAATAGTAAATGCACATAAACTCAAATCACGATACATAGAGTTTAATTTGGAAGACCTTGTGGGATAAAACCACAAAAATTATCTTTATAAATGTCTATAGGCACCACCTATTGTTACAAAGCTTGTTGGCACCAACTATTACACAAAAAATTTCCACATTACTAAGTGGCACACTTATGTATCACATTCTACTAAGTGTCGCACTTATGTATCACTTATGTAGGTGTCAATTTGCCACATTCCTAAGTGTTGCACTTATATTCTACTAAGTGTCGTAATTGAATGTCACAACTCTATCATCATGTGGAAGTGTCTATGACGTTCCCTAGACAAATTGGTGAAGAAAACTCAACATTTGAAGGTCGAAAAACCACTTTTTACCTTGAGTTTTTGACCATTTTTTATGACTGACGCCCCCCTTCCCATACATAGGGAGCGTTAGTCCCTTGGTAACACTCCCTACTCAATTGTAGGGGAGCGTTAATGACACTCTGTGCTAATCCTTTTGGGAGTGTTAGTTTGGTTACAACCAATTCCATATTTTTTGGAGGGAAGGTTCCGGGAGGTTGGAGTTTGTTTAGGTCAAAGGGATTAAATTCCTATCTATCTACTTGATCATAGGCTGAAGATCCTAATTATTTGAGCTATATCCTCAAAAATACTCCTAAAATATTCCATGGTGGTTGAGCCTTCATTTTCTATATAAGGAGGCCACTCAAGGGTAAAGAAGGGAGTTATGAAGATTATCAAAGCTCTGTTCTTATGAAATTCATAGATAGTTTAGTAACATTCTAGCGGTGCACAAGGGGATGGATAGGAGGAGAATTAGAGGAATCTTGCATCACATTAGCTTGGTTGTAAGTGTCCATTGTATCTCATGAATATAATCTTGACTTATTCCCAAACTTCTGTGTCATTTAGTTTACATATGAATGCTATGCTTGTTTCATTTAGTTAGATTTGTTTTCATCCAACTTTTTGCAAGTAGTAGAAGATGAAGATCGTTATATCTAAGTGCAGGGAGATTGTGAACGAGCTAGGAATGGATATAATGCTGGAGCAACAAGGAGCAACGAGGACAACCTTCGAAAAAGGTGCACTCTTATTTCCTTTTCCTTCTTCTCATTTTCACGTGTGAATAGATGAGAGCAAGGGATGTTAGTGTCCACTTTCTATGTTATGTCTTGGCCGAAGAAAACTTGGCTAAGGGGAGCTTAACTTGTCCATAGGGTAATATTTCACACAACACACACCTATTAGAGAAACCAATATCTTCAGTTGAGTGCCAACATAGCAAGATGTTGTGTATGAACCAACCTACCAGAGACACCATTCTCTTCGACTGAGCACCAACTCAGTAAGATATTGTGTAGGCACCAACCTATCAGAGACACCAATCTCCTCTGTTGAGCACCAAATCAGTAAGACTTGTATAGGTACCAATATAAGACCTTCATACACATAATACTTTTTACTTCACCTACATGCTTCATACTTCATGCATTTCACAACATTGTCATACCCTTAAATATCATTCTCCATCGCCTCTCCTTGCTTCATACCCCAGACATAACTTCAAACCCTAGTCATATTTATCTTTCATGACCTAGCAAACCCCATAACATTATTCCCAAAATATAATTCTAGATGGAAAAATCAAAACCTCATAACAACACACTTTATAGAATCATAGACCTTAGTCCTTCATAGAGAACCCTTAAAACTCCAAGAAAACTCCTCTTGTGCACCTTTAGATCCCAAGAATAGTCCCTAGCTCCTCTTGCGCACCTCATATCTCTTCTGCACACTTGTACTTTCTCTTCTTTCTTGGATACCCTTCAAATGCACACATATATCCTATATTTATAGTGTTTCTACATTCACTTATGGGGTCAACTTGTAAAACTAGCTGAGTCGACATGTACTTTATGGCTGGGTTGACCTGAAAAAATATTTCATATCTCCTCATTCCTATGGAGTTAGAGATAGTTCCATATACCGTTGGAAAGGTATTAGAATAAAATTTTCAACCATACATCCTATGCTCCCATTTGAGCTGGATATTCAGAGTAAAAAGGCCTTCAAAAATAGGGTATCTAAACTAAGCATAAAAAATATAAAATCAATATTTCCAACAATCTCCATCTTGCAATATTTATCTTGGACATATGTAGTCCCCCCTTGTATTTGACATCAATGACAACAATATTTCCAAAAAAGTGTATTGCCCCATGCTTGGAGTTATGAATCCAATTTTGTAGATCCATCAACCCTAAATGCATGGTCAGAGGATGATGATGGTTTATTGTACTCTAGGTATGAATATACTAACAAATTAAATGAGGCATGTCAAGAGTTAGATTTCCTTTGCAATCATGCTATCAGTTGGTAGCATTGTTTTTCTAGTTCTAGTTTTGTTGGCACTATGTTGGATTTGAAGCTACTGAGTGGTGCCACATCCTTGGATTCAAAGGTGGTAGGGCTTCAGTCTCAAGAGGGAACTAAAGTTCCAAAGAGGAATAAATGTACAAAAAATATAGAGGAGGCCATCATCCCGAACCTAGGAAATAAAACTAAACTTAATGACATAATGAAAATGGGGGATAAGGAACTAATAGGACATTTTCTTGGGAAGAGAATAAGTAGTTAGGATTTGAAGAATTGGATCAAGCTAAATTTAAAGCCAATGGTGGGGTCCTCTCCTCATACCCTAGTTCTGGTAAAATGATGGTTGGTTCGAGTTTCTAGGATAGTCGAAGAAGCATAAAAAATATTGCACCAACATTGCAAGTGGGGATATCAATTCTCGTTCTTCTAGAAATGACATGTAGATTTTGACGCTCAACTGACTAGTGTGGGCATTCTCCTAGTATGGGTTCATATTATAGGATCGCCATTGAATTTTTGGTTCCAGGAGATGTTCGAAAAAATTGGTAACACTTTAGGTACCTTTTACGAAGTGGACGTATCCTTTCAAGAGATTGGGTATTATGGCATGGATCAAATGTTGGTAGGGATGGAGGTGAGTAATACTGTAGAAACTTTGATGGATATTTGAAGGGGAATTGATATTTTTCATCTCAATATGGACTATGAGTGGATAATTTTCATATGCATACATTGCCATTATTATGGGCACCTTGTTGCAGAATGAAATTATCCAAGTATGCAGAATAATTGGGCCCTAAGGAAGCATATGAGAGGTCTAGAGACATTGGAATTGGAAATAGTCTAGACTATGAACAAGAAATAAGGTGTAGGGGTTCAAGTGACCTCACATGACCTTAAAACATGAACTATGATAGAATATTCTCAAAACTTAGACACTGAATAGTTCAAAGAACCTAAGTAGGATGTGATTAGCAACAACAAGGAAAAAATGCAATTTCGGGTAAGACTCATCAACCTCACTCTATGAATAAAAGTATTTCCTTG